>JABWPP010000050.1:137780030-138073775 GCA_016920855.1 Puya raimondii
TGAGCCTTGCCCACGGCGGTTCCATTTCGGCGTCTCAATACTGCGCGGGCGAAAAACTAAAAAAAAAAAAAAAAATAACTGTCGCAAAAAGGCTAACTCCGGAGTGCCGGCTTGTAGGGAGCGACCCTCACAAGCATGTGCGCATGAGCAAAAAAAAAAAAATAAAAGCATAAAAACCACATAATAAAAAATACTCGTCATGTCTAGACATGGAATAGCCAAAGTCACGCTCGTCATGTCTAACATGGAAAAAGCCAACCAATGTCCAAAGGAAAAAAACACTATGTCACAATGTCAACCTAGTTATTCACCTATGTGAAATATAATATGCTTAACCTCACACTATGTCAAAACATTCAATCATGTTTATTACATTCAATAGCCAATATGCTAAAAAAAAAATGTCAACAATATCATGTTGTTCTCAAATCACATGTGAGTATATTTCTACCAATATGTAACATGTCTCTAACATGCAAGTGGTTACATTTCACTCTACCAATAGGAATGGACCTACGTCTCATTCATGACCCCAACGGGTTACTATCATATGCTATAACCAAAGCCATACTCAATGCATTATACTAATGCTGCTTTCAATGCATTCTACAATGCTATAACAATGCAAAAACGATGCCAACAAGACCATAATCCATGACATGCATAAGCTACATAAACCTCTACTACATAGAGTATAAAAGTTATCATGCAAGTATTCATTTAACCAAGTAAATTCATATTTAGCCAATTACAATTATCAACACAAAAGAATCCCTTTCCTCATGTCTTAAACATGGAATCGTTCAACGACCAAAAGGTCGAGCTCCATGTCAGCAATGCCCGTCATAGTTGTTCACCTAGATGAGGTGCAACAAACTTATTTTGCCTTGTCATATCCTCTCTTTTCTCTATACAAGCATACTTTAGTATGCGAAGAGAATTCGCTAATCCAACAATCAAGTAGTGTCTCATATGACACTCATTTCTAGCATGCATATCTTAATTAGCATTTCATAAATGCATCATTACACTACTAGTGCAAATACTCTAGCATGCATGTTATTCTCATAAAGCCATACTATATGGAAAAATGCTCTTTTTATATACAACATATATACCCCATGCAATCACAACTTCCATCATGCCATAATTATCATAATTATGCATCTAATCAATCCTATAACAAGATAGGAGACATAGGGAGAGTTCACCCATTTCGGTGAGGTCAGACCCACCGGATAACCGTCGAAACCTCGCAGTACATCAAAATGAAGTTGTCCCCCGAGCTTCTCATACCCTAAGATAATTTTCCAAGGGGTTACAAGTTTCGAACGAACAAATTCGAAAACCACCAAAATCTATAAGGTAAATGGGTGAAAAATATCTTGAGCAAGTAAAACTTGTTCTAAGTCCAAATTGAGGTTAGAGATCTTCAAATCCAACCTACAACAACATTCTACACCCATCAATTCAACCTCAAGAGCTCCCAATCACGAAACCCTAAATAAAATCCTAATTTTCATGAAACTAGATTTTCATGCAAATCTCAAGCAAAATCACAAATAGAGGTTGTAAAAGGGTTTACTAACCTCAAATCAAGCTCCCAACCAAGCTCAAACATGCTAGGTTGAAGCTAAGCCCACCAACAAGTTCCTCTCATCCATCCCGAGCTCCCCAAAAAGCCTAGAAGCACTCCTCCATGAAGAAAATGGAGGAAGAAGGGATCAAAACCAAGTTTCTAGGGTTTGGGAGCAAAAAAATCTAGAGAAAGAGAGAGAAAACCTACCTCCACTCCAAATTCCTCCTCAGCCAACAATGGCTGTGAATGAAGGTGAAAGGGTACTTAACCCAAAGCAACAAAATCCACTTAGACCCTTCAAAAAGCCAAAATTGCAAAAGTGCACAAAATGCACTCTGCAGCACTGTATACCGGTATACGCACATGCGTACCGGTATACTTGCAAAACCCGAGCCTCAGCCAAAAAGGCCTCGCGACAGGGTTCCGGTATGCAACTCTCAGTACCGGTACAAAACACTTCAGTACCGGTATGCCAGCATCAGTACCGGTATGCCAGCCTATTCCGGTATCAGTTACCGGATTCCGCAGAACCCGAGAGCTGCGCACAACCAGTTCTCACTGGATTCCGGTATCCCAAAACCAGATACCGGTATGCAATTGCAAAATCTGCACTTTTGCAGATTTTGACTTCCGGAGTCCGTTTTCGTACTTTCCAAGTCCCGAAAACACTCCCAAGTCCACCAAACTCAACCCAAAACTACATAATAGTATAAGCCACTATTCTCTCACTAGAACTCCGTAATTTGCTAAAGTTCAGTGTAGTACACCGAACTTCTACAAATTATGGAGTTTCGGTGGAAAAATAGCATGAGAGGCTATACGTGAGGCTCCGACCAAGTTTGGGACTCGTGTGAAGTGTTTTCGGCGCAAATGAGGCGCGAAAATGGACTTCGAAAAGTTAAAACTGCTGAACTTGTGAAGTCTGCAGTGGGATTCCGGTATGGGGAACTCCATACCGGTACTGAAGTGATTTGTACCGGTATGCAATGTCGTATACCGGAATGCAATGGCAGAGTCCGAAAATCCAGCTCTCGGGTTCTGCGGAATTCCTCGTGGTATACCGGTACGCCGACCCGTATACCGGTACGCCAACCCGTATACCGGAATACAGTGTACAGAATGCTGATTTTGAAGGGTAATTTGGTAATTTCACTGAGGGGAGCTTACATAAAGGGGACCCTTCCCCTTTCTCCTCTGAAAATATACACACACACACACAAGGAGAGATGGAGAGAGAAACTCCTCTCTCTCACTACCACTTCTTCTTCTTCTCCTCCAAATTGGAGATCTTGGTGGAGATCAAGCTTGGGAAGCTTGGAGGAGTGAAGATTCGAGCTCGTGCATGCATGGTGGCTTGGTGAGCTAGCGGATCCGAGGTAAGTTCTTGGATTTGGTAGTTAGGGTTTCGGATTTGAGGCTAAGAAATGAGGTTTTGGAGACCCTTGGCTAATCTAGACTACAAATTGTAGAGATTAGCAAGAGATTTTGGGTTTTGCCATGAGTTTTGGAAAACCCTAGGTTGAAAGAGGGATTTTCTTGTGGAGGGTTTTAAAAATATTTTAACCCTTTAGAACCCTAGTTTGGGGTTAGTAGAACATGTGGGACAACTCTATTTCGAATGATTTGGAGAGATGATATCGTTATGAGTTCGACTCGGATTAACGAATCCTTCATGTGTGTTAGGGCTAGGAGCTTGAAGATCAAGCTTGAGGCCAAGGAAAAGAGCCCGATTGCAAGTGTCTACAAGCAATCGGAAGAGTGTAAGGTGGGTTTGTGTTTACCGAAGTGATTAGGTCACTTCCATGTCGAAAGAGTAAAGTATATATTATTTTACTTGATGCATGTAATGGTAGGTTAATTGGCAAATTGTATATATATATGAATGAGTAGATCATATGATGTTAATACCATTAACTATCATGGATTGGAATTATAGGCATGTGGATCACATAGTTACAAATGGACATGTGTATGCCTAGATGTGAACATAGCGGAGAGCTAGTTTCTCTACATGATAGAGAATTTGACATGAGGTCCAACAAGGGCTAGAGGCCATGTGAATTGGAATCCTAGATATGGACAACTAGGATAAGAAAGAACCATAATGTGTATGTTGGCATAGATATATATGTATATCAAAATGACTTGAGCCATGAGCTCACCTTGCATGTAAAAGAATCTAAGTATTTCATAATAATATATATACTTGAGAGATGATGCATGCATGTTAAACCTAGTGTTACTAAACATAGGTTGGAATGTGATGGTACATAACCTAGTGTTACTAAACATAGGTTGGAATGTGTAATGAACCTAGTGTCATTAAACATAGGTTGGAATGTGTAATGAACCTAGTGTTATTGAACATAGGTTGGATTGTATGTGAACCTAGAGTTGTTGAACCTGGGTTGAGATAACATAGTGATAGGAAGGTTGGAATGTGTAATGAACCTAGTGTTATTGAACATAGGTTGGATTGTATGTGAACCTAGAGTTGTTGAACCTGGGTTGAGATAACATAGTGATAGGAAGATCATTTAAACAGGACATTGAACCTAGTGTCATTGAACATAGGTTGGAAAATATGGTGGTAGGTTGACCACTTGGACACAGGTATATGAACCCCGAAGAGAGTTGTATCATATGGTAATGATGAACCCTTGAGATGTGAAAGTGGATTTCGGAATCCCAGATCTGGTGACATGTGATCTTTGTATCCGCTGGTGGGTGCGACTATTTCGCCGCCAGGGGCTAGATACCTGTGGCGAGTGCGACGGTTCGCCGCCCGGTGATCGAGGCCATTGTTCGGTGAGTGCGACGGTTCGCCGCCGGGTGACTGAAACCATCGTTCGGCGAGTGCGACGATTTCGCCACCAGGTGGTAAGGTCAAGCTGGGCGGTGGCCCAAGGATATATGACTCAAGAGTGAGTCGGTGAAGGTTTGACTAAATGAGTAAACCTTAGCTGGGCGGTGGCCCAAGGACCAGCTAAGGTGGCCCAAGGATATATGACTCAAGAGTGAGTCGGTGAAGGTTTGACTAAATGAGTAAACCTTAGGTGGGCTGTGGCCCAAGGATATTTGACTCAAGAGCGAGTCGGTGAAGATTTGACTAAATGAGTAAACCTTAGCTGGGCTGTGGCCCAAGGATATATAACTCAAGAGTGAGTCGGTGAAGGTTTGACTAAATAAGTAAACCTTAGTTGGGCGGTGGCCCAAGGTGTTTGACTCTAGAGTGAGTCGGCTAAGGTTTAACTAAAGTAAGTAAACCTTAGGAGGGAGGTAACCTGTTAATATTGAACTCGAGGGCAAGTCGAGTACGGCTTAGCTAAGGTAAGTGAACCTTAGGAGCAGATAGGTTATTAAATGGGTAGTGGAATAGCAGTTAAAAATATATTGCATGGATTTCATTATCGCATTTGTTGAAGTATAGCATGTTTACTTTTCGTATATTGTAAAGTTATATGCTTATTGGTTATGTATATGTACTAACCCATGCTCGTATGCTTCCTTTGGACCTGGTGGGTCGAGCTCCTCTCTTGGGTGGCCTTAACCACTGGGAACTATTTTATATAGTTCTCATCCCACTATTTTTCAGGTCCTCACGTGAGCGGCGCGGCGGCGCGAGGGACGGGCGTAACTCAGTAGTTAGCGTCCTACCATTGTGACCAGAATAGAAGTACCCTCTACTACGTAGTTTAGGGGTATTCGAATGACATGAAATGTAATGATAACTTGATTGTATTTGGAAAGAGAGAACAAAGACAAAACAAAAAAAGAAGAAATGTAATATGTGGTTGTATTGCGAATGCTTGTAATAGCATAGTAGTTTTTGATACTTTCCTTATGCAATCTTTGTATGAATTCTGTTCCTGTTTGGAATCTCTTGAATTATACTGGTGACGCCTTGGACGTATAGGAGAAACTCTGTCCGTTCGGCGGATCTGGGTCATGTGCCCATGCGTTTTGTCCTTCCACCTACTTGGTGCTAAGGCACGGCGGGGCGTGACAGATTGAGGTGGTATCAGAGCGTAGAAACGGTCTAGGTGGACTCAAGGAACCCTAGGATGGAAAAAGACCCTAGGAGTGTAAACTCGTGAGAGACGAGGACTTGTGATGTGCGGCGAAAGGGTAATCGATTGGGTCGTGTATTGATTATGCCTCTAATAGGATGTTAGAGGTAGATTTAAGGCGTGGTTTATTCTCAGCTAAGTCTGTTCATGTTGGCGCGCGACAACATGAACCCAAGGGATGAGAATAGGCGCCCTTATGTGACTTTCGCCTAAATTGTGTCCGTAATTAACATCGTGTTTGTACTTGGCCTAAAAGGTCGGGAATGTTGACGAAGATTGTCGTGTTTCAGGATACGATGGCGCCACGTGGGCGACCTCCGATGAGATCGAGGCGGGGTGGACCTAGTGGGGTTCCTGTGCAATCTGGGACAAGTGGAGACCCGGAGCTTCGTGAACAGTTGGCCACACTCGTTGGAGTGGTGCAACAACAAGCTGAGATGGCACAGCGACAGCAAGAGGCTGTCGTGCGCCAGGAAGAGCGGATCAGGAGACTCCATGAGACCGTGGAGCGATTAGCACGTCGAGTACCACCAGGAGCCGTAGCGGATACCTCGCAAATAGATGTTGGTACCTGGGCCCCTGACTCTGTGGAATTGGAAGCGGAGAGGGAGCGGGCTTTAGCTGCCCTCATGACGTTCAAGGGATTCAATCCGCTTACCTTCGACGGGAAAGAAATGGACCCGTGGACCATAGAAACTTGGATCGATTCTATGGAGTCCCTGTTTGAGGACTTGTACACCTTGGAGCGAGACAAGGTGTATTTTGCCGCACACTTCTTGCAAGGGTCGGCAAAGGCGTGGTGGAAGGGAGTCCGACGAGACCGACCTTCTAGTCTCCCTCCGGCGGCTTGGGAGGAATTTCGAGGACTAGTGTTCTCTGCCTACTTTCCTGATAGTGAGAAGAGAAAACTTCAGGAAAAATTCAGGAAGCTGAAGCAGGGTGATCGCTCGGTGAGAGAGTACGAGAGAGAGTTCTCTCGCATTGTAAATTGTATCCCTTACGTGACACGGGATGACAAGGATAAAGACGATTGTTTCGTGCGCGGACTTCGGCCTGAGATTTTCAAGGTTGTGCATCCCTTCAAACTGCAAACCTTTGTCGAGGTGCTGGACCGGGCCCTGTGGGTGGAGCAGGGCAATGCATTCGTGCAAGAGGAGCGCGAGTTTTATGACGAGGAACTAGAGATGGGACGACCATCGAGTAAATCTAGTGGATAGTCGAGTTCCAGACGAGTCTCGACACGTTCGCGTCGACGATCTCGTGCCCCGGGGACCTACCATACTCGGTCCTCGGCGAGTTGTGTTATTTGTGGGGGCCCTCATCACCCACAACAGTGTGATCAGCGGGAGGGCAAGTGCTTCAAGTGTGGGCAACCGGGCCATATGCGGGATGAGTGCCTGCAGGAGGATAGCCGAGCCCTGACACTTGCTACGGCCTCTTCTGTTCCAAGACAGTTCGCGGGTGTGCCACCTGCGGTAGGATTTGGGGAGCATGCATTGATGTTGAGGCAACCTGAGGGTTTGCGTCGGGCGCCAAGTGGCCATGGGTACGTGACTCAGGTGATGGAATCTACTGCTGTCGACGGCGTCGTAGCAGGTATGTTTTGATTGCTGAAAACATATGTAGAGCATAATGTGACACTGGAGCATTACATGTAATTGTTGTGGTCGGTTACTACGATGCAAGTGCAATTGTAGCCAGGACCAAGGTTATGGGTAAGGATAGGTACCCAGCGATGCTCATGTCATGGAGGCATGTATTGCCGCTGGAGCGGCTAGAGATTTTGATGAATACCGGCAAATTGCGGGTGTTGCGCCTAGTTGACGGCTTGAGGTAATGATGATTGTAAGCGAGCTGACTGTCGATATTAGGGCAATATGAGTAACCAATTGCAAGAGTCGAGTTATGACGTTTAAAAACGTGTTAATAGTTCGCAGATCCCGAACATTGTTATAGAGGATCGATGACGGTTGTGAAGTTGATAAGGTAATCGCCAAGAGTGGCGAGTGAGCCTTGTTATACCTCCAATTGAGGTAGATTGTGATGCTCGCAATGCGAGTGAGCATAAGCATGGTAGCTTAGTGCTTGTGGATAACGCGAATGAGTATAGTAACGTAGGACGCTCGGGCGTAAGTGCTCGTGGAGTATTGGTTTCTGATTAGCCGAGAGGGTTTGTTGGCAGTAGCACTTGGGCATTACTAAGTGTGAAGGAGGCCAAGAACCGCTTGAGAGCTAGTGGCTCGCACTGGGTGCTTAGGAGCCGGTAGAGGTTGTGGTCGCTTGGTATAGCGTGCGGGACACGTGTAGCGACAGTATCGGGTATTGCTTGGGGACGACCCGTGGCCGGACCATTGTGGACTGTGGAGCTTGGGGGCCTTAGGGACAGGCGCAGTCAGCTGTGTGTGACAGCAGCCCGAGAACTGAGGGTAGGGCAGAGACTTATGGTCGGGGCGGTAGTCCAAGCGATGACCCGAGGGCGTGGAATGCCACTTGTAAGACCATATGAATGGTAGTACACCGAGAGTGTGGGTGTGACCCAACTCTAGGACTTAGTAGAGGTTTGGGGTCTTGGTTACTCCTGGTTGGAGTATGTGCGCAAGTCCTGAGTGAGGACTCCGCTGAGTAACAATTGGATTTACGTTTGCGAGCAAGAGATCTTACGCGACGTTGAGACAGGTTTAGGCAGTAGGCCTACGTGAGAGCTTTGGTCTGTG
Source organism: Puya raimondii (assembly GCA_016920855.1). Taxonomy (NCBI): domain Eukaryota; kingdom Viridiplantae; phylum Streptophyta; class Magnoliopsida; order Poales; family Bromeliaceae; genus Puya; species Puya raimondii. Next base: position 137,788,394 of record JABWPP010000050.1, read on the forward strand.
GACCATCTGTTGTAAACCGAGATAAGCGGTTTGACCGACGGCTCTGGGAGCATAAGAGCATTGGTCGTGTGTAAGAGAATTATGATTGTGACCTGAGAAGCAGAAGCTCGGACATACCTTTCACCTGATTGGTGAAGTCACCAATTGCCAAGTCTGGCCTTGTCGGTGAAGTGAAATTGGGTTTACGAACAAAGTGTTCGAGTGGAAACATCGCGAAGATGATGTGATGTCGACCCCATAAGGAAAAGTAACGGGGCGTACTCCTTATAGAATGTCGGGGATATAAGACCCGTGGACTATGGAATGTACTCCTGAGTGAGCAGGAACCAGAGGACGCGATGAAAGAAGGATACACTCATCTAATTGATAAATAGATTTGAGGTGTGATCTTAGTTTCGCGGACGAAACTTCTTTTAAGGAGGGAGGAATGTAGTACACCGAACTTCTACAAATTATGGAGTTCCGGTGGAAAAATAGCATGAGAGGCTATACGTGAGGCTCCGGCCAAGTTTGGGACTCGTGCGAAGTGTTTTCGGCGCAAATGAGGCGCGAAAATGGACTTCGAAAAGTTAAAACTGCTGAACTTGTGAAGTCTGCAGTGGGATTTCGGTATGGGGAACTCCATACCGGTACTGAAGTGATTTGTACCGGTATGCGATGTCGTATACCGGAATGCAATGGCAGAGTCCGAAAATCCAGCTCTCGGGTTCTGCGGAATTCCTCGTGGTATACCGGTACGCCGACCCGTATACCGGTACGCCAACCCGTATACCGGAATACAGTGTACAGAATGCTGATTTCGAAGGGTAATTTGGTAATTTCACTGAGGGGAGCTTACATAAAGGGGACCCTTCCCCTTTCTCCTCTGAAAATATACACACACACACACACAAGGAGAGAGAGAGAGAGAGAGAAACTCCTCTCTCTCACTACCACTTCTTCTTCTTCTCCTCCAAATTGGAGATCTTGGTGGAGATCAAGCTTGGGAAGCTTGGAGGAGTGAAGATTCGAGCTCGTGCATGCATGGTGGCTTGGTGAGCTCGCGGATCCGAGGTAAGTTCTTGGATTTGGTAGTTAGGGTTTCGGATTTGAGGCTAAGAAATGAGGTTTTGGAGACCCTTGGCTAATCTAGACTACAACTTGTAGAGATTAGCAAGAGATTTTGGGTTTTGCCATGAGTTTTGGAAAACCCTAGGTTGAAAGACGGATTTTCTTGTGGAGGGTTTTAAAAATGTTTTAACCCTTTAGAACCCTAGTTTGGGGTTAGTAGAACATGTGGGACAACTCCATTTCGAATGATTTGGAGAGATGAGATCGTTATGAGTTCGACTCGGATTAACGAATCCTTCATGTGTGTTAGGGCTAGGAGCTTGAAGATCAAGCTTGAGGCCAAGAAAAAGAGCCCGATTGCAAGTGTCTACAAGCAATCGGAAGAGTGTAAGGTGGGTTTGTGTTTACCGAAGTGATTAGGTCACTTCCATGTCGAAAGAGTAAAGTATATATTATTTTACTTGATGCATGTAATGGTAGGTTAATTGGCAAATGGTATATATATATGAATGAGTAGATCATATGATGTTAATACCATTAACTACCATGGATTGGAATTATAGGCATGTGGATCACATAGTTACAAATGGACATGTGTATGCCTAGATGTGAACATAGCGGAGAGCTAGTTTCTCTACATGATAGAGAATTTGACATGAGGTCCAACAAGGGCTAGAGGCCATGTGAATTGGAATCCTAGATATGGACAACTAGGATAAGAAAGAACCATAATGTGTATGTTGGCATAGATATATATGTATATCAAAATAACTTGAGCCATGAGCTCACCTTGCATGTAAAAGAATCTAAATATTTCATAATAATATATATACTTGAGAGATGATGCATGCATGTTAAACCTAGTGTTACTAAACATAGGTTGGAATGTGATGGTACATAACCTAGTGTTACTAAACATAGGTTGGAATGTGTAATGAACCTAGTGTCATTGAACATAGGTTGAATGTGTAATGAACCTAGTGTTATTAAACATAGGTTGGAATGTGTAATGAACCTAGTGTTATTGAACATAGGTTGGATTGTATGTGAACCTAGAGTTGTTGAACCTGGGTTGAGATAACATAGTGATAGGAAGATCACTTAAACAGGACATTGAACCTAGTGTCATTGAACATAGGTTGGTAAATATGGTGGTAGGTTGACCACTTGGACATAGGTATATGAACCCCGAAGAGGGTTGTATCATAGGGTAATGATGAACCCTTGAGATGTGAAAGTGGATTCCGGAATCCCAGATCTGGTGACATGTGATCTTTGTATCCGCTGGTGGGTGCGACTATTTCGCCGCCAGGGGCTAGATACCTGTGGCGAGTGCGACGGTTCGCCGCCCGGTGATCAAGGCCATTGTTCGGTGAGTGCGACGGTTCGCCGCCGGGTGACTGAAACCATCGTTCGGCGAGTGCGACGATTTCGCCGCCAGGTGGTAAGGTCAAGCTGGGCGGTGGCCCAAGGATATATGACTCAAGAGTGAGTCGGTGAAGGTTTGACTAAATGAGTAAACCTTAGCTGGGCGGTGGCCCAAGGATATATGACTCAAGAGTGAGTCGGTGAAGGTTTGACTAAATGAGTAAACCTTAGGTGGGCTGTGGCCCAAGGATATTTGACTCAAGAGCGAGTCGGTGAAGGTTTGACTAAATGAGTAAACCTTAGCTGGGTTGTGGCCCAAGGATATATGACTCAAGAGTGAGTCGGTGAAGGTTTGACTAAATAAGTAAACCTTAGTTGGGCGGTGGCCCAAGGTGTTTGACTCTAGAGTGAGTCGGCTAAGGTTTAACTAAAGTAAGTAAACCTTAGGAGGGTGGTAACTCGTTAATATTGAACTCGAGGGCAAGTCGAGTACGGCTTAGCTAAGGTAAGTGAACCTTAGGAGCAGATTGGTTATGAAATGAGTAGTGGAATAGCAGTTAAAAATATATTGCATGGATTTCATTATCGCATTTGTTGAAGCATAGCATGTTTACTTTTCGTATATTGTAAAGTTATATGCTTATTGGTTATGTATATGTACTAACCCATGCTCGTATGCTTCCTTTGGACCTGGTGGGTCGAGCTCCTCTCTTGGGTGGCCTTACCCACTGGGAACTATTTTATATAGTTCTCATCCCACTATTTTTCAGGTCCTCACGTGAGCGGCGCGGCGGCGCGAGGGACGGGCGTAACTCAGTAGTTAGCATCCTACCATTGTGACCAGAATAGAAGTACCCTCTACTGCGTAGTTTAGGGGTATTCGAATGACATGAAATGTAATGATAACTTGATTGTATTTGGAAAGAGAGAACAAAGACAAAACAAAAAAAGAAGACATGTAATATGTGGTTGTATTGCGAATGCTTGTAATAGCATAGTAGTTTTTGATGCTTTCCTTATGTAATCTTTGTATGAATTCTGTTCATGTTTGGAACCTCTTGAATTATACTGGTTGTGACGCCTTGGACGTACAGGGAAAACTCTGTCCGTTTGGCGGATCTGGGTCATGCGCCCGTGCGTTTTGTCCTTCTACCTACTTGGTGCTAAGGCACGGCGGGGCGTGACATTCAGTGTGCTACAAACCCCCTGCACTTATTAGAAATTACATCTCCAGCTCAGTTTAAATCTGATACTTTATGCGCCATCCTGAATGTCCGTTTGCGCTCAAATTTGACAGTTAGGCTCGGCTAAAATCAATCAGAAGAACGTGTCTTCATTTTTCAGTTTTGAATCATTTTTTGTCACCGAAAGGTCTACCGACTAAAATCTCTATCAGAAATCTGTTGTATTCCGTTTTCACTTTTCGGGTGTCGGAATGACATGAAACTTTAAATCTAGCCTCAGAAAAATAATTCTGACATATTCTCAATTTTTTATAATTTTCTGACACTGTAAATTTTCTGCTAAAAAAATGAGTCCCGTTCCTTACAGAAAATTCTAAATTTTCTGTTTTCATTTCAATTTCAGCACAAGTTATTTTCGACTTATATTTTACTTCTATAAGCCCAATAAAAATAGTATCTCACACTATTTTTATTTACACTTACTTTTATATTAAAAATCTGGTGTACTACATTCCACCCCCCTTAAAAAAGTTTCGTCTGTGAAACTCAGATTCATGCCTCAACTCGACAGATCGAAGAGGTGAGGATATCACTCCTGTATTGAACTTTTGAGTTCTCATAAGGCTTCTCATTCCTCAGGGCTACTCCACTGCACCTTAACTTATGGAATTACACAATTTCGTAGTTTCTTCTCCTCGAGAGCTAGGATACACACACGGAAAACTCCTTACATGGCCTACCCTCTTGTAGCTCACGTGGCCTATTCAAGAGTCTACATCACACAGTGTGACTCTTCTTTCCCTTTTAACATTCCATTGTGGAACTCACCCTGATCCGATCAACGACATCACTTAAAAGCAATATCATTGGTGCATCGCTCGATCATGAGTGATTCTACAATACATGGACTTTCAGCTCTATAGTGAGATGGCACATTTCAGCGCATCCACAAGTTCTAGTTCACTCAAGAACATAGTCCTCAAACCTCACGTGGCTTTTACTATTCCAATGTCTCATAAAGAGCACATCACTTTACCTTCATCTGCCACGGGTCAGCATCCCATCGTTCTCGTGACGAGTCCACACGAACCCTCCGTTCGTGAATCCGATTTCATCTCACCGATAGTGCCAGACTCGGCGGTTCCAACTAGGCGACCGGTATGACCGAGCCTACGCTCCTATGGTCACTACCCTCAATCCTCTTGGATACGACCAACGTTCTCATACTACCAGAGCCATCGACTAAACCACTTATCTCGGTTTATCACGGATGGTCCACAAACCAGAATTCTCGCGTAGGCCTATCGCCTAAACCTGTCTCAACATCGCGCAACGTCTCTCGCTCGCAAGTATAGACTCAATCATCACTTGGCGGAGTCCTCACTTGAGACTTCGCATACATGCTCCAACCAGGAGCAACCGAGACCCCAAACCACTACAAGTCCTCGGGTTGGATTATATCTACACCCTCGGTGTACTATCGATCACACAATCTCACACGTGGCATTCCACGTTCCCGGGTCATAGCTCGGACTGCCACCGCCCCGACCATAAGTCTCTGCCCCACCCGTAGTTCTCGGGCCGCTGTCACACACGGCTGACTGCGCCTGACCATATGGCCACAAGCTCCATAGTCCACACATGGTCCAGGCACGGATCGTCCCCAAGCAATACCCGCCACCGTCATCACACACGACACGCTCTACTGAGTAACACAAATCTCTATCGGCTCCTAAGCACCTAGTGCGAGCCACCAGTCCTGCGAGCGGTCCATGGCCCGCTTCACACATAGTAATGCTCAAGTGCTACTGCCAACAAACCCTCTCGGCTGAACAAGATCCGCACTCCACGAGTACCTACACTCGAGCGTTCTACGTTATCACGCTTTTCCACGCTAAGACAAGCACTAGGCAATCTTGCCTATGCACACCAACTACGCAAGCATAATTTTCCTACCTCGAGCTTTACTCTCGGCTCATTACTAGCAACATGCCGGCACCGTCTATCACTTATTCGTTTTGGCAGGCAATACACTTTCGTGACACGAGCATGCCCGGGTATCTATACTTACCCATAACTTTGGTCCCTACTATATTTATACCCGAATAGCAGCAAACGACCACATGATAAATGCATGCAATGCTCCAATGTCACATCATGCTCTACATATGATTTTTTTCAATTAAGTCATACCTGCCACGATGTCGTCGGTAGCAGTAGGCTCCTCAACCCGGGTCGCGTATCTATGGCCACTTGGCGCCCGTCGCGAACCCCCCAGTGGTCTTGACATCGACGCGTGCTCCCCAGACCTTGCTACAGGTGGCATACCCGTATGCTGTCTCGAAGAGGAGAAGGTCGTCGCAAGTGTCAGGGCCTGGCTATCCCCTTGCGGGCACTCATCCCGCGTATGGCCCAGCTGCCCACATCTAAAGCACTTGCCCTCTCGCTGTTCTCACTGTTGTGGGTGATGAGGCCCCCCACAAATAACACACCTCGCCGAGGACCGAGTATGGTAGGTCCCCGGGGCTCGGGATCGCGAGCGCGAACACGTTGGAGTTTGTCCAAAACTCGACTGACCACCAGATCCACTCAATGGTCGTCTTTTTCCCTTTTCCTTGTCATAAGACTCGCGCTCCTCCCGCGCAATGACCATGCCTTGTTCTACCCACAAGACTCGATCCAACACTTCGGCAAAAGTTTGCAACTTGAAAGGATGCACAACCTCGAAAATTTTCGGCGGAAGTCCCCGCTCAAAACAATCGGCCTTGTCCTTGTCATCCCGCACCACATATAGAATACAATTTACGATGTGAGAGAACTCCCGCTCATATTCCCTCACCGAGCGGTCTCCTTGCCGCAGCTTTCTGAACCTTTTCTGAAGCTTTCTCTTTTCACTGTCGGGGAAATAAGCGGAAAACACCAATCCTCGGAACTCATCCCAAGTCACAGGAGGAAGGCTAGGAGATCAGTCCCGTTTGACCCCTTTCCACCACACCTTCGCCGACTTTTCCAAGCAATGCACGGCTAGGTGCACTTTGTCCCGCTCCAAGGTGTATAGGTCCTCAAAGAGAGTTTCCATGGAGTCGATCCACATTTTCATGACCCACGGATCCATGGTCTCTCCGTCAAAGGTAGGCGGATTGAATCTCTTAAAGGTCATGAGAGCCGCCAAAGCTCGCTCCCTCTCCGCCTCCACCTCCACGTAATCAGGGTCAGGATTGCCCAACCCAGTCGGAATGGCCTCCACCGCAACACCACGTGGCACATGGTGCGCCGTGACAGGTGCGGTTACCAGCTGCTCCACAGTCTCTTGGAGTCTTTTGATCTGCTCCTCCTGGCGCAGGGCAGCCTCATGCTGCCGCTGCACCATATCATCTTGTTGCCTCATCACTCCAACGAGTGTGGCCAACTGTTCACGGAGCTCCGAGTCTCCACTCGCTCCGGATTGCCCAAGGACCTCACTTGGCCCATCCCACAACGATCTCGTTGAAGATCGCCTACGCGGCGCCATCGTTTCCTGAAACACGACAACTCAATAAAATTCTCGACTTTCTGAGTCAAGTACAAATAATTAGCACTGACACGGACTCAAATCAGGCGAAAGTCACACAAGGGCGCCCATTCTCATCACTCGATTTCATGTTGTCGGCCGCCAACATGAACACCCTCGGCTGAGAATAAACCACACCTTGAATCTATCTCTAACATCCTTTTAGAGGCATACAACACACGACCCAATCAATTCACCTTTTGCTGCAAGTCACAAGTTCTCGTCTCTCACGAGCTTAGGTCCTTATGGTTTACCATCCTAGGGACTCCTAGGTCCATCTAAACTATTTCTACGCTCTGATACCACCTTATTTGTCATGCCCCGGCACCACCACTTTGGTCGGATTCAGGCACGCCAACAGACCGCCGAACGGACAGAGTTTCCTCTGTATGTCCAAGGCGTCACAATCAGTACAATTCAAGAGGTTCCAAACATGAACATAATTCATACACAGATTACATAAAGAAAGCATCATAAACCACTATGCTATTACAAGCATTCACATTACATTCACATATTATATTTTTCGTTCTTTCTTTCCAAATACAATCAAGCTATTATTACATTCTCTTTCATTCTTTTCATTTCAATACCCCTAAGCTACGTAGTAGAGGGTACTTCTATCCTGGTCACAAGTGGTAGGGCGCTATCTATTGAGCTACGCGCTTTTCTCGCGCCGCCGCGCCGCTCACGTGTGGACTTAAAAAATATGGGGGTGAGAACTATAAACATAGTTTCCAGTGGGTACGGCCATCCAAGGGAAAAGCTCGACCCACCAAGTTCAAAGGAGGCAACATAAGCAGGTTAGTCCAATATATAACGTATCTCAATAAAAGCATATAACTCTACAATATGTAATCAATAAAACATCAATGCTTATGCCTCAACTAAATGCAATAATGAAATCCATGCAAGTAGGTATTCCTTTTCTACTTTCTATTTTATTATCCACAACACATCCAATCCGCTCCTAAGGTTCTTTTACTTTACCCAAGCTATATCACCCGACTCGGCCTTGAGTCAATTATCCACAGCTTACCGCCTTACCTGACGTAGCCACCTGGCGGTGAAATCGTCGCACACGCCAACAATGGCTCAAGTCACCGGGCGACGAAATCGTCGCACATGCCCAAGGAATCAAGCCTACGGCGGCGAAATCGTCGCACACGCCTGAGCTCTGATTCCAAGATCACCCAGATCACTAGATGTGCACATCTCTCCATTTCCAAGTCAACCTCTCTAGGTTCATATTCTCATATCCAAGTGGTCACACAACCACTATGTTTCACAACATAGGTTTGACAACACTAGGTCCTATGTCCTTCCCACCTAGATTCATTTGACTCTAGGTTCAATGACATTCCAATACAAGTGGTCTTCCTACCACTACATTTCCAACCTATATTCAATGACACTAGGTTCGATGACAATTAGTGACAATTACGTTCTTTCCAATCCTAGTTGTCCACACCTAGGATTCATAGTTTCTATAACATCTAAGCCATTGATTTTCCACTTGTCGAATCCTCTAATTTTCCTAGAGTTCATCGACTTATGTTCAATGTTCATACTTAGGCATACATATATATATCATATATATTTTCACATGCCTATGTCATCATCCAATGGTAGGTAATCTCACCTAGCAACATATGATTTATACATTCATAATTACAACATATAACCTACCATTACATACATGCATCAACAAGTAATACAAATATTAAATTTTACTCTTTGGCATGGAAGTGGCCTAATTACTTCGGTGAAGCACAACCCACATCACAAGCTTCCTAATTACTTGTAGACAGTTGCAATTAGGTTCCCAATGATGATTCGCCGCGCCCAAATCTTCATGAATCGACTCGTTTCTTCCAATTGATCGCCGAAACTTTGTTATTCTTCGAATCGAAGCTACTAGGCATCCATCTATAACCTTTAATTAAAGGATTACAAGATCAATTTAGATTAAAACCCTATAATTGCAAAAGTCCCTTTCTAAACCCTAGATTCTCACAATTCAAGAAAATCTCCCAATCTCATACTAATCTCTATCAATTTGGAGCTTAGATTAGCCTAGGGTTCACCAAAATCTACTTTCCAAATCAAAATCCAAAACCTTAATCTCTTAACCCAAAAACAAACCTCGAGTCGAAAGTGCTCCGAGCCACTAAGCGCCCGAGAGCTCGATTCTCCACTCCCACAAGCATCCCGAGCTCGATATCCACCAAAACCTCCAAGTTGGAGAAGAAGAAGAAATAGAGAGTGAGAGAGAGGAGCTTCTCTCTTCTCTTTCTTTCCAACGTGTGTGTGAGAGAGAGAGAGAGAGTGAGAAAGTGGCTGCTGTGGGGGGAAGGTGAATAAGGCTAGCCAAATTCATAGGAACCCCCTGCACTTATTGGAAATTACATCTCCAGCTCAGTTTAAATCTGATACTTTTCGCCGGAGTCCTTCTGAATGTCTGTTTACGCTCAAATTTGACAGTCAAGCTCAGTTAAAATCAATCAGAAGAAAGTGATCTTAATTTTTTAGTTTTGAATCATTTGTTGTCACCGAAAGGTCTACCGACTAAAATATCTATCAGATTGCTGTTATATTCCGTTTCCACTTTTCGGGTGTCGGAATGACATGAAACTTTAAATCTAGCCTCAGAAAAATAATTCTGATATATTCTCAAATTTTTATAATTTTCTGACACTGTGAATTTTCTGCTAAAAAAATGAGCCCCGTTCCTTACAGAAAATTCTAAATCTTCTGTTTTCATTTTAATTTCTACACAAGTTATTTCGACTTATATTTTACTTCTCTAAGCCCAATAAAAATAGTATCTCACACTATTTTTATTTACACTTACTTTTATTTTAAAAACCCGGTGTACTAGAAGAAATGACTATAGGAGCTAGATCTTATGTGGCGCTCTAGAGGGAGTCGTGGCAGTGGCCAGATCCGGGCTCCCTTGTCGCCGTCGATCATCACCAACGTCCCGAAGCATGAGCACGGTGACCTGCACCGCGCCCTCTCCTAACCACACTATTTTTGGGTTTACTAAATGTGAGAAACATTGGTAATGCTCTAAACTCCATCCTTTCATCATAAAATCATGTTAAAAGTAACCGTTGGTGTTGTCGGCGAGTTGCGATGGACCGATCCTTGTTGGATCTGGTCAAAATGCCCATTCAACCCTCTTTCTGGTTAGAGATTGTTGTTCAGATCTCCCTGGATGCATTTTTTGTAAGCCAAGGTTCACCAAAATCCGAATTTGCATGCATATTGTATCGTAACTGTTATCAGCACTATAAGAAACTTTGGAAGACACTTCCTGTTGGCCGTGTGAGTGCACAAACACTTACCCACTATCCTAACACCCAAATGAAGAGTTTAGGACATGTTCGGGCTGAGTGTGTATCTTGTGCACTTTCTGTTACCGAAATCGATAACAGTAGATCGAAAAAGGGCCTTTTTCGCCGAATTTGTTGGCCGGGTGCTCTCAAATAAACTTATCACTATCCGGGACCCCATCCTAATTATTTTCCAAGTGTAATTAGCCTTCAGCGTTGGTTATGTGCTCATGTGCTATTTCGATGTCGAAAACGGCACTTTTGGGGCATTTCGGGGTGAAAAACCATCGTCGTAACGCAATATTTGTGCTCCTGAATGTCGGAATATGTAGAAACCATTTTGGGGGTCCCTTGCTGGGTGAAACTAGCAGTGGACATGTATATTGTACTATTGGTTCCCATGTCAAATTCAGCATGTGTTGGAACTTGTTATGGCCTAGTTTGCGGCCGACAATCTCTCTGCCGCACATTTTATGTTCAGTTGTTCGAACACCTAAATTGGTGCATTTTTCAGCAACATTGGGAGTTATACCAATTGTGTTTACTGGTTGAGTCAGTCATTTAATTGATGCAAGAACTGGAGTTAGATTTAGTGGTTGTTTGGTAGAAAATGATGCACTGAACACAGTATTGTCGGTTGATAGCCATCCAAGGACTAATTAGACCTTTTGTGTTTGACATAGGTCAGGGTGGAGGAAGTCTACTATGTCATAGTTACACCGCATCATCAATAACCAGCCTATCATATCTCCCTTTTTGAGAGAAAAATATAATAAAATTATTTTTTTAATAACCATGATGGGATGAGTGAACCCAAGGAGACTAATCAAATTAGCTAGGGATGCCACATTAGCAATATAACTGGAGCATTCTAGACTTTTTCGTCGGGGTGACGCCTAGATTGCTTAGCGAGAAGCGTATGTTTGATTTCTTCCGATTAGGTGGGTGCTCCAATCCAAATATTAGTATAGTAGAGCCTGATTATTTACATTATCGACATTGATATTGTTATTACTATTATTGTCGTTTATTTATTCCATACTTGTATCACATCATACTTTTATCCTTATACCTACTCATGAGTTAGTTCGTTGTTTATTTATTCCATTATTGATATTACTATTGTTGTCGTTTATTTATTCCCTACTTGTATCACATCATGCTTATATATTTATACCTACCCACGAGTTAGTTCGATGTTTATTCCTTGCTCTAGACTCTATGTTTTCAGTTATTACATGACTCATAAAGTAGGTGATCATAGTTACTGTGACATTGCATATGTGATTAGCCTCAACGGCTCTATTGCTATCCCAATTGGGAGTTTCTCAGCTTATTGTCGATTGTCGGTCGTTGGACTGTGAGATACTTGAGCATTATACATTGTGACCGCCATGCACTTGCTGCAAATATTATGTACACCAACAGACTGACCCTCGTTGTGGTGTTCTTTACTGGTAAAGTGGTGTGATCGACCCGTGAGCTGCCTGCTATACTATCGGGTATAGGGTTATATGTCAGCCCTATTAGGTGACTTGCTATGGCATGAGCTTGAGGTCCTTTAACCAAGAGTGGAGCGATTGGGTAATATTACATTGGATCTCATATTGATGCATTTACTTCAATAGTGATTTATATTACCCTGCTTTTATTCATGTTGCTATATTCATATGATTATATCTTGTCAATTCATTCTATACCTATCTACCTGATTTTATACATTGTCGATCATTGTAGACCAACTTGCTGATCGCCGGCGCGTTGTACCCATTGGGATACCTTTAGTTGTATCTTACACTCTATTTTAATAGGTACCTTGGGTGTTGAGAAGGAGATGGTTTGTGAGGATCTCTGTAGATAGCATTGTCTCAGCTATATGACACTTAGAATTAGTTGATGAGCTCTTTTCCTTTTAAACTTACAAGCACTATCATGAAAGGTTTAAATTTCTTTTACTTTAATTATATGATTGGATGATGTGTTGTGAATGCTTGTTTAATTCAAGACGATCGGTTTTGATACAATTATAATATTTGGTTTTTCAATCGTGGTTTTCAAAAGAATTTTAATAAAAATGAAGATTGGAGGATATTTGTATTTTGTTTGTGGAGACAAGAGGGACTATGTTTGTTGCATTGTGGAGATATGGAGGGATTTATATTGGCGGCGTTTGGAGGGATATGCTATCATCCTACTGTTGACATTAGCGTGAGTCATGCTTGTATGGCTAATTTGTATCATGTTTATAAATAAATATATCGCTTCTTGGATGTAATTAAGTGGTGTGTGTACATGGGAGACTCTGTCTATGGGGACAGAGAAGCCCTATGCACGTCGATGATCTATGCACATCTCGGATTGTTTGTTATATTTTTAAGCTCAATCGGTTGGCTATTTATGTAACTTAATTTTCAAAAAAAAAATTAGCCACCTTTTTCGAATTGAACCTTTTCAAATTGTAAAGGTAAACCTCAGGGCGTGACAGGATGAGTTGTAATAGCTTGTCGTCTTCTTCATTGCATTACTCGTGAATCTTGCAAATGTGAGGCGCCACTTCCCAATACGTCACCTTATCTTAGAACTACTTAGCTCTAACATGCTTAACCCTTTTAATCTCTTGAGCCTAGCCACAATTCAACATGCTATAACTGGATTAAGAACTCTCACAAGCTCCAGGCGATGTAAGACTCATCTCGCTAGCCTTGTCATTCAAACCCTGGCTTAACTTGTCATTCAAACTCTGACTCGGTCAAGATTTATTTCATACTTTCTGTTGGTGATTGGCCTGTCAATCAAATCATGGCTTCCTCAAGACTTATCTCATACTTTCGACTAATGATTGGTCTGAGGCGGTAAATACAGACATTCATACTCATTTTTTCCTCTTCTATCACCCGTGGTGGCAAGTACGACGGCGGTCTTCATACTATGGAGTCGTTGGATGGAACTTCGCTGGGGGACATGGTGCGATCACTTCAAATGCGAGTGATCTCCTTCCACATTTCTTATATTTGCAGCTTAACTTTTTGGAATTATTTAAGTATCTAGGTAAGTTTTACCAATATTTTTCACTCTAAGATTTATTGCATAGATGGAATAAGATAAAATATGGAAGAGAATGATGTCATTAAAAATTAAATAAAATAAAAAATAAAAAAATAAAAAACTGATCAAACCAAATGTTTAGATTTCAATTTTGGATGAAACATTAATAGAACGGTCATCTTAAATGCAAAATGATCTCTATCATATACAAATGACTAAACTATTATATCTTCTCATCAAATTTAGAGTATACGGCGATCATTGGTTAAATTATGGTTTAACTAGGCTTTGTGTCAAATTTGATTTTCTCTCATTGGCTACAAAGCTAAATTAACTTTTTGGTATTTCAGAAGAGGTCTGATCATGAATCCTGCAACTACCGCGCATCTCCAATATGGCATTTTCCATGCTTAGCTAGTTATCCTCCTAATTATTTCCTTTTCTATTCATTGTTAAAATTCTATTGTTATCCCTAATTCTTCATCTATATTAGGGCAAACGATCGGCTAGAAAGATGTCCGACGACAACAAAACAATGTTTTCACCCAAGGTATTTGAGCTGCTTATCATAGTTATTGGAAAACTACTAACAGAGAAAAAGCGTTATTTCGACTTGACTAACTTAACAAATCAACTTAATTTGATTGCTTTATAGGATAGTATTAGGCAGGAGCATTTTAATGAAATGAAGCTGTTAAAGCTAAAGCTTTTGACCATGATAGCTCTAATGAAAAGAAATTGATTATTAGTAATTTTGAGTATCAAAGAAATGGACCAAAGACACCGTCGTAATGTGATGTCTTCAAAATTATTTATAAACTATTATTAATCCCCCTAATCTAATCCACGTGGCAAGATGACCTTAAAATTTGGCTACTATGGGACCCACCTGTCAGTATCAATAACTCTTCTCTTTTCATTAAACTAGGTCACCTGTGAGTATTTACTATTATACATAACCCTTCATATTGCCATAATTAATGCTCCACTTTTCCATCTTCAAATAGGCACTAATAGTAATCTTTTGCCTTCCCGTACGTGGCCTTCTAATTAATGCATCCATCTCTCCCCGCTGCCAATCGTCGCATGTGGTTTCCATCCTTTCCGTTCTCTTTCTCTCTCTATTTCTTTTTCTTTTTTTCCCTTCTTCTCTGTCAACATCAATCTCTCTCAAACTATACACCTTCCCATCCGCCATCTTCGAAGGGGCCGCTGCTGCTGTTGCCGTCGCCATCACCTGAGAAGGTGTCGTCAGGCCCATCCCCACTTGCGTCGGCGGCAACGGCGGCGGCGCCATCGATCCAGGCTATGGTAGGGGTGAGGAGGTTCGGAAGCTTCTAGATATGCGCATCGTGCACGTGCTGTAGAGAGCCCAAGGGACTGTGCCTCCTCTCCTACTGTTATTACGCAATCAACTGTAATTTAACAAATAAGCTCTATGAGTATTGCTCTTTTTTTTTTGAGAGAGAAAGGTAGCACGCTACCCGCTTCGTTTATTTCGTATAGAAATAAACTTGGCTGGAAATGTGAATCAACTAGGATTCGAACTCGAGACCTCGGGTACCAACCATCAAGCCCTTTGCCACTTGCGCTAGGGACGGTCGGTGAGTATTACTCTTTTACTTTCAAAATTTGTGATTGTCTTGATTGTAATCTCCAAATTTTAAAAAAAATTGGGGTTTTCTCTTATAGGATATCAAATACTAATTTCTTGGGTCCGTCTCTATTATTTTATACATTGGCAGGGATATTTATGCAAAGAAAGAAAAAAAAATCTCCAAACTTGTCTATTTGTATAGTGCATGAGTGTTGTTTGAGAGAATGATTAGGAGAGTAAGGAGGAGGAGAGAATGAAATATTTGGGTTTTAGTTAGGTTCAGGAATGATGACTTTGTTTATTTTCGTTATTTTATCACAATGCATGGTGATTATATGGAAATTTTTTCATAATGAATTAGTAGAAAAGTAGGCTTTTAATATATTGTTTGGTTGGTTACTGTTAATGTTATATATAGCAGCAGACCCCCCCCCCCCCCCCCCCCCCCCCCCCCCCCCCCCCCCCCCCCTCTTCAGAATATTTGTGCAACAATTTTTTTTATTCTCCTATAGTTCATTCTTTTCGTTTTCTTTCTTTGTTGTCCGTTATGTTGTGTTTTTATTCTAAAAAAATTTTAATATATTTTTTATATTATTGACCAATCAACTATGATTATTTACTGCTTTTTTATATTTTTATTTGTTTATTTAATTCGTAGATTTTTACTATAATTTTATCCGCTGCATTGCGCTGGTTCCTACACTAGTTTAATATGATACCTCAAGGAGTTTATAGAGGCGAAAAAAATGATGTGCTTGGGATCTTAGTAATATAGATATCTTCTATTTTTTTCTTCTATTCATAATTTTCGCTACTTTTTTATTTCATCCATCTCGGGTCTTCTATACACAAGAGGAGATGCAAGAAAAGTGCAAACATTATAGGACCTTTAGCACGCTATTTTTTAATGTATGTTTTCCTTTAATTTTAATGAGGCTTTTATACCTTCAGTAATATACCTCACTAAAAGTATTACAAAATGCAAAATTCAAGTTTAAAATTTATCAATTACACTGTAGGTGTTAGTTTGAGATTTAGGATAATTAAAATCAAAATCCACACATATGTAACAATTATATATACTTCAAATTATCTAATACCAAGTTATTCGTTAATTCTAATTATAAGTACTAGTTTAGGCCCGCGCTTCGCGGCGGGAAAAATTTTTAAATTTTTTTTATTATAGACATAAAAAATTTATCTAAATTCTAAATTATCTTGAATAGATTATTTACCTTTATTTACTACATCAGTAAGAATAGTAAGCAAAATAGTATAAATAGAAAGAGAATATAAAATAATGTGTTTTTAATGTCAATAAAAAATACATAGTTTCCTATATATCGAAGCTAAAGTGGATTTGAGATAAAAATATATAGAAATATATTTTCACGTTTTTTGTATCTGCCGGTATCGGGAGAGGCAACGGACCAAAATAAAAAATTATAAAAATATTGAGGGCCAATGGTGAAATTAACTCTTAATAATAAAAAAAATAAAATGTACAGTTCTCCAATCCAAATAAATAGAAAAATTAAAAATTAAAAAAAAATTTAAAAAGCTCACCCTTACCCACACCCACCCGGGCCCCACACAGCCACCCCCCTCCCGCTTCGAGGAAGTCTACTGTGTCACGCTTGCACCACGTCATCAATAACAAGTCAATTACATCTCTCCTTTTCAAAAAAAAGTACAATAAAAATATTTTTTTATAATTATGATGGGACATATATACCTAAAAGAAAAGATTTGATTAGTTTGGAACGCCACGTCAGCATATGCACCCGTTGCATTTTAGAATTTTTCCTCCCGCTTCCTCTCCCCGGCCGAAAAATTCTAAAATGCAACGGGTGCATATGCTGACGTGGCGTCCCAAACCAATCAAATCTTTTCTTTTAGGTATATATGTCCCATCATAATTATAAAAAATATTTTTATTGTACTTTTTTTTGAAAAGGAGAGATGTAATTGGCTTGTTATTGATGACGTGGTGCAAGCGTGACACAGTAGACTTCCTCCTCCCCGGCCAACTCGGTGGGCCCCACTCCCACCCTCAACCCCACCACGTGCACCTCAAATTAAGGAGAGAGCCTCCAGGAGACTCTCTCTTTAATATATGTATTGATAATTAAGACATTGTAATAATTAATTATAATAATACATATCCTGTAGCACTCTGAATTTCGGTGCGTTGTATCGAACTTTACTAAATTTGATAAAGGTCGATGGAAGCCGATTATGGCTGGTGTGGAAATTGGGTTCCGAAGGTTTCGGAACATTGTGGGTGCGAGTGGAAACCCGAAAATCGAAAAATATTGAGAAAAGGACCAACCGGAGCAAAACTGCTCACGGGGTCCGGACCCTGGAAGCTGGGGTCCGGACAATGAAGTCCGCGGGCAGCTGTGGTCTGGACCCGGGCAGCCACGGTCCGGACCCGAGCCGATTTCCGAATTGGGGTGCGTACGGGTTCCGGACCCGGGACCTGAGGTCCGGACCCGGCCTGCGCACTGGCCAGTTATCAGTGCGGGGTCCGGACCCCATTTGCAAGGTCCGGACCCGGCTGGGGCAGAATGCCCAGTGAGGGGTATTTTGGTAATTCCACAGTGGAGAGCTATGTATTGAGGGCTGAGACTTCTCTCCTCATTACTTCTTCATCTCCTCACATTCCCTCTCCCTCTCCCTCACTTTCTCTCTCTAGAGATTTCTCCAAGGCTTGGAGAAGTGAAGGATTTGACCTTGGAAAAAGCTTCTAAGGTGGATTTGGAGCTTCTTGGTGCAAGAAGAAACTTGGGAGCTAGGGCTTTGAGGTGAGTTCTTGTGATTTAGGGTTTAAACCTTGGATTCAATCCTTTAGCATGAGGTTTTTGGAAACCCTAGGCAATCTAAACCACAAAACGTGGAGATTGGCCAAGAGATTTCGTAGTTTCACATGCATGCATGTGAAACCTAAGTAGATTTGGGGCTTTTGCCATGGGAGGTTCCAAAAATGTTTGGACCTTCGGGAATTGCCATTGAGGCATAGGAAATCATGTTGGAACACATGATTTCATGGATTGAGTTGATTTTAGGGTTCGTAACGAGTAACGAACCGTTTTCTTGTAGAAGCTTGGGTTGAAGCAAGAACTCAAGACTTGGACACTTAGGAGCTTGAAGAATACAAGGATTTGAAAGCTCTTGAGGTGGGTTTGTGTTTACCGAAGTGATTAGGTCACTTCCATGTCTAGGGTAAACATCCATTTAAAGATAAAATGGTATGTATTGTGAACCCTAGAACTTGCATGTTGGCAAAGGTAAAAATTATGATAGGTAGAACAATGAATTCCTATTGCATGATATAGAATCCAAGTATAATTCAATTATATATACTTGTTGCATGGTTGCATGTATGAATAGAACCTAGTGTTATTGAACATAGGTTGGAACATGTGAGAAGTAAACCTAGTGTTATTGAACATAGGTTGGAACATGTGGGAAGTAAACCTAATGTTATTGAACATAGGTTGGAATATGTGAGATTTAAACCTAGAGTCATGGAACCTAGATTGAGAATGGGAAAGTAAACCTAATGTTATTGAACATAGGTGAGACTTAGTGACTTGAACCTAAGATCATGAGATTTAGGTTGCCAAGTGAGAAATGTGAACAACGGGATGTGCGACGATTTTGCTATCCCGGGTAGGCGACGATTTCGCTACCATGCCATGAGTTGGCGGTGTTGAACGGGATGTGCGACGATTTTGCTATCCCGGGTAGGCGGCGATTTCGCTACCATGCCATGAGTTGGCGGTGTCGACACGGGATGTGCGACGATTTTGCTATCCCGGGTATGCGACGAGTTCGCTACCGCGCCATGAGTTGGCGGTGTCGAGTTGGGATGTGCGACGAGGTTGCTATCCCGGGTATGCGACGAGTTCGCTATCCATGCCATGTGATGGCGGTGTTGAAACGGGGTATGCGACGATTTTTGCTATCATGAGTATGCGACGAGTTCGCTACTCGAACTAGGAGGTGACGAGTTCACTCCTTGGATGTTGGAACAATTATGGTGAGACGGCGATTCCGAAACCATAAGTACATGACAAGTAAATGAACTTAGTCAATGTGGAATATAGGATGAACCTATGAGAGAATGATAATGTATATTTCATTTGGTTGCATCATTTATGTTTATTTACAAGCATGTAAATAATTGTTGCATAGTTATATGTGATCTAACTTATGCATATGGTGTTTCTTTGGACCTGGTGGGTCGAGCTTCTCTCTTGGGTGGCCTTACCCACTGGGAACTATGTTTATAGTTCTCACCCCACGTTTTTCAAGTCCTTCCGCGAGTGAGGCGGCGGAGCGAGGCAAGGGTTTAGCTCTCTAGATAGCGGCCCTTCCATTTTGGTGACACTTAGAGTGTACCCCTAGTTTTGGATTATGATGGCATAGGGGGATTTTCATTTTATGTATACCACTTGTATATTCCATCGTTTTGGAACATAGTGTATGGAATGAAAGTGAAAGAAAAGAAAAATTTGGACATATATATTGTGCCATGTGATGTAATAGAAGTAGAACTTCTTTATGTTGATACTTTCCTTGTGCAACTCTTGTACTCCGTTCCTAGTTGGAGCATTGTGGATAAGCATGTGTTGACACGCCTTGGGCGGGTAGAAAAGACTCTATCCGTTCGGCGGGTCTGGGGCATGCGCCCGTGCGGTTATCCTTTCCACCTAGTTGGTGTTAAAGGGCCGGCGGGGCGTGACATATCCACTCCATCGTGCGAGTTTCTTAACTAGTATATAATTATGTGTCAACTTGTGTCCGTACTAACCTATGTATACATGTATAAGAAAAAAATAAATTGCACGTAAATTCCTCAATTTCTTAGATATTAAATATTAGTCCCATATTAATTTAGTATTTTATTAATATATTAATGGTCTAATATCGAACTTAATATTACATTCCTCTCAAATCTGTGGTTAAAATATTTAAGTAAATAGGTATTCAAGTACTAGCCATATGCAAAAATTTATAAGTTAATCTTAAAATAAAACATATTAGTTGTAATAAAATATCGCACCTAAATAACCTATCTAATCAAATTAAAGTCTATTCAATTTCTCCCTAGTGCCATGCCTTGCACTCCTAAAAGTTAATTATAAAAAATTCAAAATTAGAATTTTGTTTGTTGAATTTGTATCATGGTATTCAAGATACCTACATATAAAAACTCAAAATTTTTGAATGCATCAATTGGTTAAAATTAAAATATTTAAATGCAGTCCATAGTAGAGTCTACGTGCATCATTTGCTATCCATTACGCATCTAGAATCAAGCACCGAATGCACAGAATGAACTAACGGGACACATGGGGACAAAAGAAATGTCCCCAAGCCGTGGGATGATTAAATTACAAAATACCTTTGCTATGAGACTTTTTTTTCCAAATAAAACTATAAAATTTTCTAATTGACAAAATAACCCTTTAAAAAATTTATTTGGCCAAACAATTCTTCTAAAATTGGTGAATCGTTCATCATCTTTGTCACGCCCCGCCGGCCCTTTAACACCGACTAGGTGGAAAGGATAACCGCACGGGCGCATGCCCCAGACCCGCCGAACGGATAGAGTCTTTTCTACCCGTCCAAGGCGTCACAACACAAGCTTATCCACAATGTTCCAACTAGGAATGGAGCACAAGAGTTGCACAAGGAAAGTATTAACATAAAGAAGTTCTACTTCTATTACATCACATGGCACAATATACATGTCCAAATTTTTCTTTTCTTTCACTTTAATTCCATACACTATGTTCCAAAACGATGGAATATACAATTTTCATACATAAAATAAAAATCTCCCTATGCCATCATAATCCAAAACTAGGGGTACACTCTAAGTATTACCAAAATGGAAGGGCCGCTATCTAGAGAGCTAAACCCTTGCCTCGCTCCGCCGCCTCACTCGCGGAAGGACCTGAAAAACGTGGGGTGAGAACTATAAACATAGTTCCCAGTGGGTAAGGCCACCCAAGAGAGAAGCTCGACCCACCAGGTCCAAAGAAACACCATACGCATAAGTTAGATCACATATAACTATGCAATAATTATTTACATGCTTGTAAATAAACATAAAGGATGCAACCAAATGAAATATAATTTATCATTCTCTCCTAGGTTCATCCTATATTCCGCATTGACTAAGTTCAATTACTAGTCATTTACTTATGGTTTCGGAATCGCCGTCTCACCATAATTATCCCAACATTCGAGGAGTGAACTCGTCACCTCCTAGTTCGAGTAGCGAACTCGTCGCATACTCGGGATAGCAAAATCGTCGCATACCCCGTCTCAACACCGCCATCACATGGCATGGATAGTGAACTCGTCGCATATCCGGGATAGCAACCTCGTCGCACATCCCACCTCGACACCGCCAACTCATGGTGTGGTAGCGAAATCGTCACATACCCGGGATAGCAAAATCGTCGCACATCCCGTGTCGACACCGCCAACTCATGGCATGGTAGCGAAATCATCGCCTACCCGGGATAGCAAAATCGTCGCACATCTCGTTGTTCACATTTTTCACTTGCCAACCTAAGTCTCATGACCTTAGGTTCAAGTCACTAAGTCTCGCCTATGTTCAATAACACTAGGCTTACTTTCTCTTTCTCAACCTAGGTTCCATGACTCTAGGTTCCAACCTCATGTCCAACCTATGTTCAATGACACTAGGTTTCAATCTCACATATTCCAACCTATGTTCAATGACACTAGGTTTCAATCTCACATGTTCCAACCTATGTTCATGTGATGCCCCGGACTTCCCAGGGGGTCACCCATCCTAGGACTACTCCCGTCCTAGCACGCTTAACTCTCTCAACCTCTTCGGCCTTGCCACCGCCGAAAATGCTTAAGCCGGGTTGAGAGATTAGCCCTATTATATCTTTTATATAGGACTTATCTGGGGTCTCACAATCTCCCCCCCTTTAAGCCTTGACGTCCTCGTCAGGCTCAGACTCACAAGTACCAGGCGGTGTGAGACTCGTCTCGCTAGCCTAAACCGACTTTGTGGTGAGCCGCGCTCCAACCACAACAGTCAACAGCTCGAGAGCCTCGCTCTCCCCGCTGCACACCAGGCTCAGCCGAGACTCATCTCACACTTCCGGCTGGTAATTGGCTCTGATACCAACTGTGATGCCCCGGACTTCCCAGGGGGTCACCCATCCTAGGACTACTCCCGTCCTAGCACGCTTAACTCTCTCAACCTCTTCGGCCTTGCCACCGCCGAAAATGCTTAAGCCGGGTTGAGAGATTAGCCCTATTATATCTTTTATATAGGACTTATCTGGGGTCTCACAGTTCAATAACACTAGGTTTCAATCATACATGCAACCATGCAACAAGTATAGATAATTGAAATATACTTGAATTCTATATCATGCAATAGGAGCTCATTGCTCTACCTATCATGATTTTACCTTTGCCAACATGCAAGTTCTAGGGTTCACAACACATACCATTTTATCTTTAAATGGATATTTACCCTAGACATGGAAGTGACCTAATCACTTCGGTAAACACAAACCCACCTCAAGAGCTTTCAAATCCTTGTATTCTTCAAGCTCCTAAGTGTCCAAGCCTTGAGTTCTTGCTTCAACCCAAGCTTCTACAAGAAAACGGTTCGTTACTCGTTACGAACCCCTAAATCAACTCAATACATAAAATCAAGTGTTCCAACATGATTTCCTATGCCTCAATTGCAATTATCGAAGGTCCAAATATTTTTAGAACCTCACATTACAAAAATCCTCATTCTACCTAGGGTTTGCATGCATGCAAGCCAAACCCTAGATTTCATGGCCAATCTCCCACCATTTGTGGTTTAGATTGCCAAGGGTTCCCAAAAACCTCATAACAAAGGATTAAATCTAAGGTTTGAACCCAAAACGTGAGGTACTAACCTTAATCACGAAATCCCCAAGCTCCTTCTTGCACCAAGAAGCTTCTTTTCTCCTTTGGAAGCTTTTTCCAAGATCAATCCACCCTTTTCTCCAAGTTTTGGAGAAATCTCTAGAGAGAGAAAGTGGAGAAGATGAAGAGGAGAAGTGGAGAAGAAGGTGACTGAGAAAGGGGGGTGTTCCCTGCCTTTCAATCCCTCATTTGAGTGTGAAAAGACCAAATTGCCCTTCTCCACACTTAACACTATCAACCAGCCCAAACTGGGCACTGTATACCGGTATGTGCATATGCATACCGGTATACGAGTGTTGGTTCCGGTATACCTCGGAGATTCCGCAGAACCCGAGAGCTGGATTTACTGTTTCGACCATCACATACCGGTATCCCTCTTCACATACCGGTATACTCCGGAAAGTTCCGCAAAACCCGAGAGCTGGGTTTTCGGTTTCAACATGGCATTCCGGTATACTCATCACATACCGGTACTAATCACTTCAGTACCGGTATGAGCTTCACATACTGGAATCCAAATGCAGAATTTACAACATCTGCAGTTTTAACTTATCGAAGTCCGTTTTCACGCCTCTTTTGCACCGAAAACACTTCGCACAAGTCTCAAACAGGGCCGAAGCCTCACACATAGCTTCACATGCTATTTTTCTATCGGAACTCCACAATTTGTAGAAGTTCGGTACGATGCACTGAAATTCAGTGTACTACATTCCTCCCCCCTTAAAGAGAGTTTCGGCCGCGAAACTAAATCATACCTCAGCTGGACTCAGCGAAGAGGTAAGGAAACCGCTCCCTCATCGAGCTTTCCAATTCCCACGTAGCTTTGCGCTCACCGTGATTCGTCCATTGTACCTTTACATAAGGGATTTCACGGTTCCTCAAACTTTTCACCTCGCGATCCATGATACACAAGGAAAATTCCTCATAAGTCATATCCTCATGGAGCTCCACAGGCACATACTCGTGAACGTGCGCCGGATCATACACGTACTTGCGGAGCGTCGATACATGGAACACATTGTGTATCCCCGCAAGTTTTGGTGGCAAAGCTAGCCGGTACGCCACGGATCCGACACGCTCCAAAACCTCATAAGGTCCAATGTAACGGGGACTCAACTTACCCCGAACACCGAATCGCTTCACCCCTCTCATGGGTGATACTTTCAAGAAGACGCGGTCTCCTACCGCGAATTCCAAATCTCGTCGACGACGATCCGCATAACTCTTTTGTCTGGATTGCGCCGTCGACAAGCGCTCGCGTGCCAAACGGACCTTTTCCTCCGCTTCACGCAACACTTCCGGTCCTAAGACCCTTCTCTCGCCGACTTCACTCCAATGAATAGGAGAGCGGCATTTTCTTCCATACAAGGCCTCAAAAGGTGCCATTCCTGTTGGCCTAGTGGCCCTAATCATTCTTTAGATTTTGATGATAACAAATAATTGAACTAATCTTTTATTTTGAGTTTTGTGTTTAGACTTCTCTATCTTCAAAAGGACTCAAGATGGGCAATCCTCTAGCACTAAGCTTCACCACTTGAAGCTACCTTGTCTAGTAGATAAAATTTCTCTCTACTCTACCTTTTAACATTGTGCTTTAAAGATTAAATTATGAAATGTCGAGCTATATTTTAACTTACTCTTTTTATCATCTAAAGCACATGGGACTTCAAACAATATTCAAAAACTTCTCAAAAACTGTTTTCTATCAAGTTTGTGTTTTGGACTCTATTCTGGGCGCCCACAAACTTCTGGAGGCCCAAAAGTTCCTGATCAGCAATTTCGGCGCGCGTGGTCTGACAATGTCAGAAAAGTTGACGCGCATGTTCTGGGCGCCCACAAACTTCTGGAGGCCCAAAAGTTCTGCTCAGGTTTTGTGGATCCTGTCTGTTTGCTGTTTGGGTGGTCCAGAAACTTCTTCACCTGATCTGGGCGCCCACAAGTTAACTTCTGGAGGCCCAAAAGTTCTGCTCAGGTTTTGTGGATCCTGTCTGTTTGCTGTTTGGGTGGTCCAGAAACTTCTTCACCTGATCTGGGCGCCTAGAACATGCGCGTCGACTTTTCTGACATTCTTTCAATCTCTAGATTTTGATATTTGGGACATAATCGAAAGTGGTTATATCACTCCATCAAAATCAAGAGCGGAATGGAATGAAGCGGAAAAATTTCGTTTTCAATTATATGCTAAAGCAATTAATTCATTCCTTTGCGCTCTTAGTAGAGATGAATTTCATCGAATCTCTATATGCACAACGGCTAAAGAGATTTGGGATAAATTAGAAGTTACTCATGAAGGAACTTCTAGGGTGAAGGAATCTAAAATAAGCATGCTTATGTCAAGTTATGAACTATTCAAAATGGAAAAAAGTGAATCCATTTCAAATATGTTCACAAGATTCACTAACATTATAAATAGCTTGAAAGCCTTAGGTAAAGATTTTCCTCAATCGGACTTGGTGCGAAAACTTCTTCGTGTGCTACCAAGAAGTTGGATACCTAAGGTTACGGCTATCCAAGAAGCTCATGATTTGGACAAGATAAAGATTGACGAACTTGTCGGATCACTCATGGCGCATGAACAACGCCTCAAAGAATATGACAACGAAGAGCCTCCCGAGAAAAAGAAAAGTCTTGCACTTAAGGGAGTCATAGCTTCCGATAGTGAAGATGGCGAAGAAGGCTCAAGCGAAGAAATCGCTATGATTTCAAAAAGGCTCGACCGACTAATTAAGAGGCGCAACTTAAGAAGACCTAAACGAGACGGGTTCAAAGGTGAGGGATTCAAGAAGGGAATCATTTGCTACAATTGCAACAAACCAGGGCATTTGAAAAGCGAATGCACTCTTCCAAGCAAGGCCTTCAAGAAAGACAAGAAAAAGAAAGCCTTCAATGCTCTAAATTGGGACACTCCCGACGAGTCTAGCGGTGACGAATCGGAAAACGAAGTTGCCCAAATTTGCCTTGAGGAACAAAGCTCTATTCTATGTCTCATGGCTCTTGAAGATGAGGTAAATAATTTAAGTTATGATGAACTTTTAGAAGTTTTCTTTTCTTTATATGATGATCTACAAAGTTTGGGTCCCAAGTATACATCTCTCAAGAAGCAAAATGCCGCATTAGAGATGGAAGTAAATGACCTAAAATCTTCGACTTCAAATCCTTCTTTAATACTTAAAAATGAGGTCTCTTCTCTCATGAAAGAGCTTAAACAAGCTAATGAGACATGTTGTAATCTCACTTGTGAAAACGAGGCATTAAAGAAGAAAATTGAAGGTCAACATTTTAAGCCAATTCTTCATCAAGGCAATCAACTTGAAAAACTTCAAGTTGAAAACCAACAACTCAAAGTTAGCTTAAGTGAATCTAAGAAAACTCTTGAGAAATTTGTTGGTGGAACCAAGTACTTAAATATGATGCTTGGAAGTCAAGTTATGAACTTCAAGAAGTTTGGGATAGGATATGTTCCTAATCCACAAACAATGTTAAGTTAACAAAGACTAAAAAAAAAGTTTTTGTTAAAAGTTCCTATCAAGACCCAACTTTGCATTGCTCTTATTGTAATATTAAAGGACATCATACATCATCATGTAAATATAAGAAAAATCCTAAACTTAACCAAATTTGGGTTGTGAAAGGCTCATCTAACCCAAAAGGACCCAATCTCACTTGGGTACCAAAGTTAAAAACTTGATTTGTTCTTGTAGGTGTGTCTCCAATCAAAAGGTGCTAGTGACAAATGGTACTTAGATAGCGGATGCTCAAGACATATGACTTGGGATCATACCAAGTTTATTTCACTTGAAAAGAAAGATGGAGGTTTTGTCACATTTGGAGACAACACTAGAGGAAAGATCATTGGAATCGGCACAATCGGAAATGAAAAGGTTAATATTTCAAATGTTCTTTTAGTTGATGGCCTTAAGCACAATTTATTGAGCATTAGTCAATTGTGTGACAAAGGCTATTTTGTAAAGTTCAAAGCATCTCATTGTAGCATCCTTGATCCTTCTACAAATGAGGTAGCTTTTATGGGCTTTAGATCCAAGAATGTCTACACCGTTGATCTAAGCAAACTTTTTCATGAAGGTGAAAAATATTTTTCGGTTCAAATTAACGAATCTTGGCTTTGGCATAAAAGGCTAGCTCATGCTAGTATGGATTCTCTTTCAAAACTTTTCAAGGAAAAACTTGTAAAAGGTTTACCTAACATTAACTATGCCAAAGATGAGGTTTGTAGTGCTTGTGCTCAAGCAAAACAAGTAAAATCTTCTTTTAAATCCAAAAATGTTATTTCTACATCTAGGCCTTTAGAATTAATCCATATGGATCTCTTTGGTCCAATTGATGTCTCTACCCTTGGTGGAAGTAACTATGTTTTTGTAATTGTTGATGATTACTCAAGATATACTTGGACCTTATTTTTGAGACACAAGTATGACACTTTTAAATCCTTCAAAGAATTTGTCTTTCGTGTTCAAAATGAAAAAGGTTGTATTATTTCTAAAATTAGAAGTGATCATGGTGGTGAATTCGAAAACCATAACTTTGAAGAGTTCTGCAATGAATTGGGAATAGAACATCAGTTCGCTACTCCTCGTACACCTCAACAAAATGGGGTTGTTGAACGCAAAAATAGATCTCTCCAAGAAATGGCAAGATCTATGTTAATTGAGGGGGAGTTGCCAAAGTATTTTTGGGCCGAAGCCATAAACACGACTTGTTACATCATGAACCGTGTTCTAATACGACCAATTCTTGAGAAAACTCCCTTTGAGTTATGGCATAATAGAATTCTCAATATTGGTTATTTTAAAATTATTGGTTGTAAATGTTTTATCTTGAACACAAAAGATAAGTTGGGAAAGTTTGATGCTAAATCCGATGAAGCAATATTCTTGGGATATTCCTCTACTAGCAAAGCTTAACGAGTCTATAATCGACGAACTTTGGTAATAGAAGAAAGCATGCATGTTCTCTTTGAAGAATCTAAGGGAAAGGATACTTCTATTGAAGATGATCTTTTTGACTTTGATAAGTTACATATAAATTCCACACCACAAGAGGTTGTTCAATCCAAGAAAGTTGAGGAGTTCATTTCTAAAGATAATGAACCCACTCCTCTACCTAAAGTGTGGAAATTTGCTACTTATCATCCCAAGGACTCCATCATTGGAGATCCTAGTCAAAAAGTCAAGACTAGATCCTCTCTTAGATTACTTTGTGACCACTTGGCTTTCTTGTCTCAAATTGAACCTAAAAATTTCGTTGAGGCTAGTAATGACGAAAATTGGCTCATTGCGATGCAAGATGAACTCAATCAATTTGAGCGAAACCGAGTTTGGACGCTTGTGGAAAGACCAAGTGATCACCGTTATTGGCACTAAATGGATCTTCCGAAACAAGCGAGATGAATCTGGTGTTGTGGTTCAAAACAAGGCTAGACTAGTGGCCCAAGGTTTCAACCAAATTGAAGGGATTGATTTTGATGAAACTTTTGCACCGGTTGCTCGACTTGAAGCTATTCGAATTCTTTTGGCTTTTGCCTCTTACATGAACTTTAAGTTATTTCAAATGGACGTTAAAAGTGCGTTCCTAAATGGATATATTTCCGAAGAAGTCTATGTTGAGCAACCACCCGGTTTTGAAAAACACGATTTTCTCAATCATGTCTTTAAACTTTCAAAAGCACTTTATGGTTTAAAACAAGCTCCTAGAGCTTGGTATGAAAGACTTAGCACTTTTCTTATTTCAAATAATTTTTCAAGAGAAAAAGTTGACACTACATTATTTATCAAGATAAAGGATAAAGATTTTCTCATTGTACAAATTTATGTTGATGATATCATATTTGGTGCTACTAACGAATCTCTTTGCAAAGAATTCTCTAAGTTAATGCAAGATGAGTTTGAAATGAGCATGATGGGCGAACTCTCCTTCTTCCTTGGACTCCAAGTCAAGCAAACGAAGGATGGAATATTCTTCAATCAAGCAAAATACGCAAAGGATCTAATCAAAAGATTTGGCTTAGAAAGCTCAAAAGAGACAAATACTCCCATGAGCGCTTCAACTAAACTTGATAAGGACGAAAAAGGCAAAGATGTTGATATCAAGCTCTACCGAGGTATGATTGGTAGTTTACTTTATCTTACCGCAAGTAGGCCGGACATCATGTTTAGTGTTTGCTTGTGTGCTCGGTTTCAAGCTCAACCTAAGGAGTCACACCTAGTGGCCGTAAAGAGAATTCTTAGATATGTTAAGGGAACTCTCAACTTAGGATTATGGTATCCCAAGGGCACTAGTTTTAATCTCATTGGCTTTTCGGATACCGACTTTGCCGGGTGCAAAGTTGATCGTAAAAGTACAAGTGGAACTTGTCAGTTTCTTGGTCACTCCTTAGTCTCATGGTCTTCGAAAAAGCAGAATTCGGTTGCACTTTCAACCGCCGAAGCCGAATATATTGCGGCAGGTTGTTGTTGTGCACAAGTTTTATGGATGAAACAAACCCTTGAGGACTTTGGAGTGCATCTAAAACAAGTTCCAATCAAATGTGATAATACTAGTGCCATCAACCTATCTAGAAATCCTATTCAACATTCTAGAACTAAACACATTGAAATTAGACATCATTTCATTAGAGATCATATTCAAAAGGGAGATGTCACCATAGATTTTGTCGATACCCATCATCAATTAGCGGACATTTTTACTAAACCACTTAGTGAGGATAGATTCACTCAACTTAGAAGAGAATTAGGAATTATTGATTTGAACGCTTGATTCTTCTATGTTGATTACTTGAATTTTTTTTATGTATATTTTTTTTTGTTGTTTTATTGTGATTTTTTTAAAAAAAATTTTTGTCCGTACATTTTCCGGACGCCCGGAAATCTTTTGGACGCCCGAAATTTTTTCCGGTCTCCTTCACCCCTTTTTTAACCTAACGGGTTAACGGGTTCCGGATCCGTTCCGTGGGCGCCCGCTTCGGTCCTCACCCGCGCCCGACACCCGCGACCAGGTACCCCCTGTTGCCCTAGCCGCCCGACCCTTTTTTTCTCTTTTTTCTCTCTTCTTTTCTTCTTCTTCCTCCTCCACCATGCCTCCGCCGGTCTCTCCTACGGGTCAAGAGGACGATGATCAAGAGGATGACGATGATGACTAGCTTTTATTGATTACTCTTTTATGCTTTCATTTATGCTTTTTGCTACTAAGTCTCCTTATATTTTTTTTTGTGATGACAAAGGGGGAGAACTTGTGATATGCTATTTTGGTACTAACTTATGATATGCTTATGTTAAGGTGCTTTGATATATGCTTAATTGGTTATCTTTCACTTATGATTGTGATACATGCTATGCCAATGATTGTGATATATGCCAAATTTAATTGTAAAAGATATGCATATATTTAGGGGGAGTATTCTATTCTTATTGCTCTCTACTTATTTCAATCTTATATCACATTATTTGTCATCATCAAAAAGGGGGAGATTGTTGGCCTAGTGGCCCTAATCATTCTTTAGATTTTGATGATAACAAATAATTGAACTAATCTTTTATCTTGAGTTTTATGTTTAGACTTCTCTATCTTCAAAAGGACTCAAGATGGGCAATCCTCTAGCACTAAGCTTCACCACTTGAAGCTACCTTGTCTA
Organism: Puya raimondii; assembly: GCA_016920855.1. Taxonomy (NCBI): domain Eukaryota; kingdom Viridiplantae; phylum Streptophyta; class Magnoliopsida; order Poales; family Bromeliaceae; genus Puya; species Puya raimondii. The sequence goes on from JABWPP010000050.1 coordinate 137,819,142, forward strand.
GTAGATAAAATTTCTCTCTACTCCACCTTTTAACATTGTGCTTTAAAGATTAAATTATGAAATGTCGAGCTATATTTTAACTTACTCTTTTTATCATCTAAAGCACATGGGACTTCAAACAATATTCAAAAACTTCTCAAAAACTATTTTCTATCAAGTTTGTGTTTTGGACTCTATTCTGGGCGCCCACAAACTTCTGGAGGCCCAAAAATTCCTGATCAGCAATTTCGGCGCGCGTGGTCTGACAGTGTCAAAAAAGTTGACGCGCATGTTCTGGGCGCCCACAAACTTCTTGAGGCCCAAAAGTTCTGCTCAGGTTTTGTGGATCCTGTCTGTTTGCTGTTTGGGTGGTCCAGAAACTTCTTCACCTGATCTGGGCGCCCACAAGTTAACTTCTGGAGGCCCAAAAGTTCTGCTCAGGTTTTGTGGATCCTGTCTGTTTGCTGTTTGGGTGGTTCAGAAACTTCTTCACCTGATCTGGGCGCCCACAAGTTAACTTCTGGAGGCCCGAAAGTTCTGCTCAGAGAAAACGGCGCGCGTGGTCTGACAGTGTCAGAAAAGTCGACGCGCATGTTCTGGGCGCCCACAAACTTCTGGAGGCCCGAAAGTTCTGCTCAGAGAAAACGGCGCGCGTGGTCTGACAGTGTCAGAAAAGTCGACGCGCATGTTCTGGGCGCCCACAAACTTCTTGAGGCCCAAAAGTTCTGCTCAGAGAAAACGGCGCGCGTGGTCTGACAGTGTCAGAAATGTCGACGCGCATGTTCTGGGCGCCCACAAACTTCTGGAGGCCCAAAAGTTCTGCTCAGAGAAAACGGCGCGCGTGGTCTGACAGTGTCAGGAAAACCGACGCACATGTTCTGGGCGCCCACAAATTTATGGAGGCCCGAATGTACGGATCCAGAAAAGCGGCGCACGGGTCTGACAGGCCGCTGAATGTGTAGTGCGCGTGATCTGGGCGCCCACAATTTCTGGAGGCCCGAATGTACGGATCCAGAAAAGCGGCGCACGGGTCTGACAGGCCGCTGGTTGTGCAGTGCGCGTGCTCAACATCTGGGCGCCCGAAAGTCATGTTTAGGGCGCCCGAAAGTGCAACGGTCTGGAGCAGTTGAGGCTATAAATTGATGGTCTTGAGGCCTTTCTCAGCAGGGATTCCAAAGTCCAATTGAGCTTATATACTTCAGTATTTTTAATACTCTTAAGCCCTCAATCCTCTCTCTAAACTTGAGTGTAATTGATAGTGAGATATCATCTTGTAAAAGAGAGAAAAGAAAAGAGTTGAAGCTTGAAAGTGTAACCTTCTTGAGAGAAGAAGGTATTGGTGTGAAGGCTTGGTGCTTGCCCGCAAAAGCATCGTTTAGTGGAGATCCAACGTTCTCTTGTGTTGAGAAGTTGGCGGGGACGTAGGCAAAGTGCCGAACCTCGAAACAAATCGATTGTGTGCTTCTTGAGTTTGCATTTCTCTAACTCCTCACTTTCTCTCACTTTATTTGTTTCGAGTTTTTTTAAATTACTTGATTATTTAACATTTTATTTTAGAAACCTAATTCACCCCCCCTCTTAGGTTGCCATTTTGATCCTCAATTCCGATGCTAGATTGATAGCTATTATTGTAAGCAAATTCAGCCATCGGCAAATGAGTAGGCCATGCACCCTTGAAGTCCAACACACACGCTCGCAGCATATCCTCCAAAATCTGAATTGTCCTTTCTGATTGACCATCAGTTTGAGGATGAAATGCTGAACTGAAATCGAGCCGTGTACCCAAAGCTTCTTGCAAGCTTTTCCAAAAATGCGATGTGAAACGGGGATCTCGATCTGAAACTATCGAGGTCGGGACCCCGTGCAACCGCACAATCTCGTCCAGGTAGACTTGCGCTAACTTGTCCCCCGACCAAGTGGTGTGGATTGGCAAAAAGTGTGCCGACTTTGACAAACGATCCACCACCACCCAAATCGCATCGTGGCCACCTAATGATCGAGGTAAGCCCACAACAAAATCCATCGCGATATTTTCCCACTTCCAAACCGGAATGGGCAATCCTTGTAATTTTCCTGCCGGAAAGCGACGCTCGGCCTTCACTTGTTGGCATATTAAGCATTGTGCCACAAAGCGTCCCACATCAAGTTTCATCCCCGGCCACCAATAATGCAATTTGAGGTCCTTGTACATTTTGGTGCCGCCCGGGTGAATCGCATAGGGAGAAGCGTGAGCTTCTTTCAAGATCTTCCCACGAATGTCCTCAACTTTCGGCACGCACAATCGATTTTGAAATCGAATTGCGCCCTTCGAGTCTACATGAAAATCACCGGCGCGCCCGCTCTCGATAGCACTCTGCACCTTTTGGAGTTCCGGATCACCGGATTGCTTTTCTTTTATTTGCTCCAACAAGGTCGGCCATACATTGAGATTCATAAGTCTAGCGGGGACGCCCGGGGCCACGATCTCCAAGTCGAACCGGCCCATTTCTTTGAGCAACGACATTTGTCCCGTCATCTCAATTGCGAAGTTCTCCACGGATTTTCTACTGAGCGCATCGGCCACCACATTGGCTCTACCGGGGTGGTAAAAGATGGTCAAGTCATAGTCTTTTATCAACTCCAACCACCTCCGCTGCCTCAAGTTCAACTCCTTTTGAGTGAATAAGTACTTTAAACTTTTGTGATCCGTGTAAACCTTACAATGCTCCCCGTACAAGTAGTGTCTCCACAACTTGAGTGCGAAAACCACCGCCGCAAGCTCTAGGTCGTGGGTGGGGTAATTTTGCTCATAGCTTTTCAACTGTCGAGAGGCATATGCTATTACTTGTCCTTTTTACATAAGCACACACCCAAGACCACGCCGTGATGCATCACTATACACCACAAAACCCTCCCCCGCAATCGGCAAGGCGAGTACCGGAGCCGAAGTCAACCTTTCCTTTAGCTCCTTAAAGCTTTGGTCGCATTCCTCGCTCCAAACATATTTGGCTCCCTTGCGGGTAAGACGCGTTAGTGGACCGGAGATTTTTGAAAATCCCTCCACGAACCGCCGATAGTACCCCGCAAGACCCAAAAAGCTTCGTATTTCCGTGACATTAGTCGGGCGAGGCCAATCCTTGATTGCCTCAAATTTCATAGAGTCTACTGATACTCCTTCCGCGGAGATCACATGACCCAAGAAAGCGACCTCACAAATTCAAAATTCGCACTTCTTTAACTTGGCGAACAACTTGTTCTCTCGAAGAACTTGAAGCACAATCCTTAGGTGCTCTTTATGTTCCTCTTCACTCCGAGAGTAGACAAGAATATCATCTATGAACACAACCACAAATTGATCCAATAGTGGTTTGAACACACGGTTCATTAAATCCATGAACGCTGCCGGGGCATTAGTAAGCCCGAAAGGCATAACCGTGAATTCATAATGTCCATACCGCGTTCTAAACGCGGTCTTATGCACATCCTCCGGTTTGATATTCAATTGGTGATAACCGGATTGCAAATCAATCTTTGAATACACCTGAGACCCTTGCAATTGATCGAATAAGCCATCAATTCGGGGTAACGGGTACTTATTCTTGACGGTCACTTTATTCAACTCGCGGTAATCTACACATAACCGCAGCGAACCGTCCTTTTTCCGCACAAATAGAACAGGGGCTCCCCAAGGTGACACACTTGGCTTTACGAAACCCTTGTCCATCAAATCTTGCAATTGTGCTTTCAATTCCTTCAGTTCCGCGGGTGCCATCCTGTACGGGGCCTTAGAAATCGACGCCGTACCCGGGAGCAAATCGATTACGAATTCTATTTTCCGGTCCGGTGGCATTCCGGGCAACTCCGTCGGAAATACATCTGGGAACTCTTGGACTATAGGAACGTCCTCAAGTCCCAGCACTTCCTTCCGGTCATCCACTACCGTCGCCAAGTAGGCAATGCATCCTCTAGCAATAAGCTTCCTTGCTTGCGACGTGGATACTATCGACGCAAAAAGCGAACTCCTACACCCACGGTACACAAACTCCTTGTGCTCGGGTTCTTTAAACTTCACTATCCGGCTCTCACAATCAATAGTGGCGTGATACTTCGAGAGCCAATCCATTCCTAGGATCAAATCATACTCATTCATTCGATTTAACACCAGCAAATCAGCTGGCATGATCCAGTTCTCAACCCTCACAGGGCAATCCATACACGCATGATGTATACAAAAAGTATGTTCAGGTACTTGCATAGTTCTTGCATGCGTGGCTTCTATGATTTCTATTCCATGTGCAATAGCAAATGATCGAGCAATGAATGAATGCGATGCACCGGTATCAAACAAAGCTCTACATCGAATGCTTTTAATTAACACAATACCTGCCACGACGTCATCCTGGGCAGAAGGCTCCTCCACCTGAGAGGCGAATATCCGCCCACTGGGCGCGGGTCGCTGGCCCTCCACTGGTCTCGGCGGCTGCGCACGGCCTGCCGACATCGCCGCGGGTGGGATGCCCGCAAGCTGCCTCGGTGGTGCAAACGCCGACGCCGACGACGGTGCTCGGCTATCATCCATCGGACAGTTGTACCGCATGTGGCCCGGCTGTCCGCACTTGTAGCATCGGCCCTCACGATAGTCACACTGCTGAGGGTGGTGGGGGCCGCTACAAATCGGGCACTGGGTCAAGGGTCGATTCCGCCGGGACCCTCGGGACTGATTCTGCGACTGCGAGTGCTTCGGGGGTCGCTTTGAGCTAGACTGCCCACCCGAGCCACTCGCCGGTCGTTTCTTTCCTTTTTCCTTATCTTTCTCTCTTTCCCAAGACTCGCGCTCCTCGCGCGCACATGCATTCCCGTGCTCCACCCAAAGAGCACGGTCCAAGACCTCCGCAAAGGTCTGTAGCTTGAGGGCGTGCACCGCCCTAAAGATTTCCGGTCGAAGTCCGCGCACGAAACAATCGACCTTGTCCAATTCCCCGCGGACAACGTGCGGTATGCAGTTTATAATGTACGAGAACTCCCTCTCGTACTCGCGCACGGTACGGTTCCCTTGTTTCAATTTCCGGAACCTTTCTTGCAGTTTCCTTTTCTCGCAATCGGGGAAGTAGGCGGCGAACACCATACCCCGAAATTCCTCCCATGTCGGTGGCGGAAGGCTAGGGAGTCGATCACGCCGGACTCCCTTCCACCACACCTTCGCCGATCGCTCTAAACAATGAGCGGCGAGATGCACCTTATCCCTCTCCAAGGTATAGAGATCCTCGAAGAGCGTCTCTAACGCGTCGATCCATGTTTCTACATCCCACGGATCCACATTCTCCCCGCTAAAGATCGGCGGGTTGAACTTTTTGAACCTCATGAGAGCCAAAAGTGCGCGCTCTCGCTCCGCGTCCTCCATCTCGAAATCGGGCATAGGAGTACCCGACCCCTCGGCCACAGTCGGTGGTGCAGGTGGCTCCACGGCCGGCGCCGGTGTCACCCCCTCGGCCGGTATCGAAGCAGAGGCCGGAGGTACTCCCGACCTCTCCTCCCGAACTGCAGCCACTTGCTGCGCCATCTCGTCTTGGAGCTTTTTAATTTGCTCCTCCTGTCGCTGCATGGCTTCGGCCTGTCGCCGAACCACGCCCATCAACTCAGTCAACTCATTACGAAGACCCGAGTTCTCGCCCTCCCCGAACTGTTCGGGAGCCGCGCTCGCTCTCCCGAGCCCAGCCCTCAAAGGAGGCCGTCCACGTACCATTTTCTCCTGAAAACACAACGACTTTGGTCATTTCATGACCTTCAAAGTCATTCGCAACACTATATTTTACGAAAATAAGCGTGAACCCAATCTAGGCGAAAGTCACACAAGGGTCCTTATTCCCCTCACTTGGTTTTCATGTTGTCGGCCGCCAACATGAACACTCTTTGTGAAGAATAAGACACACCTCGAATCTACCTCTATTTCCAACTAGAGGCATAAAGACATAACCCAATCACTTATCTTTCGCCATAATCAAAAATCTCGTCACTCACGAGCCTACACTCCTAAGGTCATTTCCATCCTAGGGTTTTCTTAGGTCAACCTAGACCGTTTCTACGCTCTGATACCACCTGTGACGCCCCAACTTCCCAGGGGGTCACCCATCCTAGGACTACTCCCGTCCTAGCACGCTTAACTCTCTTAACCTCTTGGGCCTTACCACCATCCAAAATGCTTAAGCCGGGTTAAGAGATTAGACTGAGGTGGTATCAGAGCCAATTACCAGCCGGAAGTGTGAGATGAGTCTCGGCTGAGCCAGGACTGTTGTGGGTGGAGCGCGGCTCACCACAAGGTCAGTTTAGGCTAGCGAGACGAGTCTCACATCGCCTGGTACTTGTGAGTCTGAGCCTGACGAGGACGTCAGGGCTTAAAGGGGGGGAGATTGTGAGACCCCAGATAGTCCTATATATAAGATATAATATGGCTAATCTCTTAACCCGGCTTAAGCATTTTGGATGGTGGTAAGACCAAGAGGTTAAGAGAGTTAAGCGTGCTAGGACGGGAGTAGTCCTAGGATGGGTGACCCCCAGGGAAGTTGGGGCGTCACAATCTTCAAGACGGTGGTCAACAATTCACTGCCTTCCAAATTTTCTACGAAAATGATAAATTGTTTACCGCCTTCCGAAAAACGATGAACAATTCACTGTTTTAAGTGGATTCACCGCTTTTAAGTGTATTCAAAATCTAAATTTAAATTTATAATTTATATTCAAAATGTGAATTATATTTCAAACTTTGAATTCAAAATTAGAATTTTAGTTTTAATTTGAAATCTTAGGATTCAATATCTAAATGTCAATTTAAATTGATATTCCAAATCAAAATCTGACTTTGATTTAAAATGTGAATTCAAAATCTGAATTTAAATTTAAATTTTTAATTTTGATTTGTAATTTGAGTTCAAAATTTGAATTGCACTTCGAATTTTGGATTCAAAATTAAAATTTAAATTTGAAAATAAAATTTTGAATTTAAAATCTAAATGTGAATTTGAATTTATATTTCAAATCAAAATATGAATTTGAAATTGAAATTTGAATTCAAAATCTGAATTTGAGTTTAAAATCAAATTCAAAGATTTGAATTTAATCTTTAAATTTCAATTAAAAATATAAATTTGAATTTGATATGTGATTTCAAATCTAAAGTTAAATTTGAACTTCGAATTCTTTTAGTCCAAACTTAAAGATTAGAAGCGGTGAATCATTCACCGTTTTAGGAAGGCGGTGAACAATTCACCGTATTTGTAGGAAATTTAGAAGGCGGTGAATTGTTCACCGCTTTAGAAAGACGGTGAAAAATTCACCGATTTTGGTATAATTATCCATTGTGGCACTGAGTTGGCAAGATGAAGATTATTTTGCCAAATAAATTTTTTATAGGGTTATTTTGCTAATTAGAAAATTTACATTTGAGGTTCACATTAACTTGTCCATGGTGCACCTGGTACATCACGCCCCGGGCTCCTTTGTAACAATTGCAACTTACTCCCTTTCTTGCACACAACTTCACAGCGTAGCCCAATTTACGTAGAAGCCCTTATAGTAGGGAAGTTTCACAGTTTCTCACATTAAATGCCACAATTTTCGCGAAAAGATCCCCCTTATGGTTTTCTCTCTCTAACTCTAAATTGGCGCCAATTTTCAGAAAAATCTCAGAATTTCGTAAAACTTGAATCCACGAGTTTCTCTCTGAGTCTACTTTCACATGAGTCCTTCCACTCGCAAAAATTCCAAAATTTCTCACATGAAATAATAACCCCTTCGCGCATTGCCCCTTTTAACTTGCAATTTAGTCCCTCCTGATAACAGCTTCTTACCCAAAACTCATCCACATGTGTGTTTTGTCCATAAGTTCCTCCACCTCAAAAATTGTGCAATTTGACACATGAAATATCGCGCTTTTGAATAAATATTTTATTTCAAATATTTTTCTTGCATTCGTTTTTCATATCCAAACATCAGCATATCACGCGAAACTGCACCAAGGTCCATCGTAGGACTTACAATACTGATAGACCTCGAAAGTGGCAATTTTTGTTTTGTTGAAAATCGCTCCGAATTGCATGATAAACAACCCTCTTTAGAAAATTCACTATTAAATACACGGTTTCTACATCACTCCCCCCCTTAAAAGAAGTTTCGTCCTTGAAAATTGACTACACATTCCATATTAATAACTGAGGGTACTACCATCACATTCTCAATGTGAAAACACCAAGGCTTAATGCTTCCCATGGATCTCCTACAAAACCAACCGGAGACGTCATCTACTGAAACCAGGTAGACCGAACATCCTCCAACGATCGACTACTTAACCCACGAGGGGTATAATCACCATGGAGAACAACTCTGTAACCTACGGGATAGGTATAATCATGACGAAGGATGACTCTGAAAACCACAGAGGTTGAACTCATCTCTTGCTCACCTTTAAATTGGTCACTAGCCCTAGCAATCAACAATCAAAAGTTGCTTAAGCTGTGTAGGTGGCAGATCATCTATCAGGATTCATGGGTCACTTGACCAAACAACATTAACGACCGATACCAACCTTTCGGTCATACAAAGCCAATACTTCAAGGGTCATGCTCACCGCACCTATCACCCATCGGACGTGCTAACAACATCCATCACCCATTGAGTCGTTCTACCAGCATTTACCACCCCTTCGGCATTCGATACTGCCAAACCTACCGACAAGACCCAATTATGTAACCTCCGGAACAAACCTGAAATCTAAACATGCCCTAAGTGATCGACTCCAGACCATTATGGGTCAACCAATGGTCTATTTACAATTACGCCACTAGCGCCAATCCATAACTGACTTGACCATCAACTCATAACGAGATAGTTAGGAACAAAGATATGCCCTACACATTACAATTAGCAAAAAGCCTATATAGGATATTAAACTGTGCTTATAACAAAAGCTCATACCTGTATTTGCATTCTTAGGTGCGTCATCCCCCATCAAGCCATGCTATCAACTCGACCTTCAGATGCCGGGCGCGCTCCCTCACCTTGGCGTGATGCTAAGGGACGCCCCGTCGAAACTGCAAAAAATGCACTAGCTCGATTCTCATGTGGAATCACTTGGGTAGAAGAGGTAGTCTGAGCCGCACCCGATTCTTGGGAGGAGTCAGCTTGCTTATGCCCCTACTGCCCGCACATGAAACAGTGGCCATGCCAGCAGGAACAGACTATTGTCAGATGCTTGCCACCACAAATCGCACAGAACTTGCTAGCTCGCTGCTGACTGACTGTCAATGCGCTCCTCACAATTGACTAAGATCGAGGATGCTTGAGTGGCCTTTTGCTTCTTGAAGACCCATCCTAAGATCCCGAATGATGCCATTTCTTTTTCTTGCCCTTGCCCGTAGTTTCCTGCTCAATGCAATCCTCCTCAATATCGTTTTGAATCATTAGGGCCCGTTCGAGATACTCGTCGAAGATAAGATCGCCATGAGATGAGAGTAGCCGTCGAATATCGGAATGTAGACCCTTTGCAAACATCCTAGCCTTGTGCCATTCACCACGAACCACACGTGGGATCAAGCTGACAATACGACAGAAATCTCGCTCATACTCCTGTACAGTTCAGTTCTCTTGTTGCAATCTCCCCAAATCTCGCTCCAGACTTTGCTTAGTGCTCTCCTTGAAATACTGGCCAAAGAGCACCTTCTTGAATTCACCCTATGATGGAAGGGGCGTAGTAGCATAGTGACGATTCAGCAGTCCGGACCACCATCGATTAGCATCGCCCTCAAGAAAATGGGCGGCCAAAGGGACCCTATCTCTTTCTTTGATATAAAGATCCCTAAACAACTTCTGTATGTGATCGACCCACTTCTCGACAGCCTATGGGTCATCACCCTTACCATTGAAGTTCGGAGGTTTGAACTTCATGAATTCCACTAGGTTTGCCCTAGCTCAGGCCTGCACTATCGCAAGAGAAACATCACTGGCTATAGAGATAGCATATCCAGTCGGAAGAGAGGACACTCCAATGGCCGCGACTGTCAAATTTACCGTCACGGCAGGCATTGGTACAGTACCAGCTGCTCTAACAGCATCAACACCAACCACCAAAGGCGGCACAACATTAGCAGGAGGGTCAGTAGCTGCCCTAGAAGTCTGGACAGGAGGTGAAGCATGGCTGGTCCAAGCGGTCACCTGCTGCTGTACTAACCGCTGAACCAACCCTTTTAATACCGTCAGCCGCTCCTCGAGGCGTTGAACATGATCTGAGCTATCCGAGCTCACCCGCGCGAATGCGCCCTCCACTACCACACCTGCCAAACTGGAAAAGTACCATCTCTTGAGACACAAAATAGGATTAAGGTCAAAGACCGACTTCCACTCAAAGTCACACCGGGACTCCCAATCCCTCACCGTAACCCGCGCTCTCACATGCCTAGATGCCTTAGGTCATCCTATGGGTTATTCTAAACCTGTGGTTAAGCCCGCTTTGATACCTTCTTAATCTGTCACACTCCGGGCTCCTTCGAAAAGCATTTTTTTGGGGAAAAGTCTTTTATTTGAAAACACAGTTACAGAAAAGCGTATAATTTTTTTTAACCTTGCCCGAGACGTTCACAGAGCTACCACACGTATAGAGTTTACTCTGTCCACACGGGCAGAGTCTCTCATGTATATGCAAGCACAGATATACAACGACAAGCAACCAAAATAGGGAGGATGTATACAACGTAGCTACCACAACTACTAACAATCCAAACCATAACTAGGAATCCACTAAACCACTATAATAGGAAAACCCCAACATCACAATACTACAAAACTGAATCACAAAAATCGCCACATGATATCAATATAACAAATAAGAGTAAATTCGAGACTAAAACAAGATCCAGAGCACGAGCTATCTGTTAGAAAATTGCGTACGGTAAAAACGCAGCGGAACAAAATCAAACAAATTTGATTTTGAAAACTTCGAGATCTGATCTAAAAAACACGCAATTAGGATCCCTTATGTTGTTCAAGATTAAAACGAGAAAAGAAGATCTAATCTTCACCTTTGCGCGGATAGTTCTTCACCGTAATCCGATGATCGTGGAATTAGGTTCTCTTGAAACCGCACACGCGTCCGGCCTCTATAGGTATCCACACGAGGTTGATGATTTAATCGATGTTCTCACCGGGGTGCTAGCTTTCTTACAAAGAACGTCCTTCTTGCTAGAGGAAAGAAGAGAGAAATAGAGAAAGAGAGAGATGACGGCTAGGATTTTCTAAAATCTCTTCTTTTTTTTTATAAAGAGGGATACAATCCCTTTTTATAATAATATAATTATCATTAAGGATAAGAATAAATCTAGATTTGATTTTATCATTTCCTTAATTGGTTCAACCAATCAAATTCTAATTTGATTCAACTTGAACTTTATCCTAATTTGATCATATCAAATTAATAATGCAATATTTGCACATAAGCCCTCTCATAATTTACTAACTGTTAGTAAGTCCTCTATTGTAACATTTACACTTTAATACCACTAATTTGTAATAATTACAAATTAGTCCAATTATCAACATATTGATAATTAGGTCTTCCGGCGATTCGAAAATCGCGATCTAGCTGTCCGATCAGTCACAACATCTTATGTGTGTAACTCCATAGGTTCTATTCTATCTGATAGTGAGATATATTTTGATCACTATCAAGAATATCACTGAAACTCTTTTTAGTGGGTCAGAACAATTCCAACTCAGCTCAATGAGAATTATCGATCATCCAGATAATTCTTATGAGTCTCACAATCCACCAGTGATGCCTAGCAGCATGTAGTGGCATTTCAGTAGAATGGAATACTGAATCTCTTGGTGCAGATACCGTGTGATACAGTCATTCTATCATGAGTCCCGACTAGACTGAGGTCATGGAACAACTCGTCAAACCCCATCGTCTGTCATATGTCAAACTTATTCGACTTGAGTTTCTAATATCAAAAATCCTTTTTGCTATTTATTCTGCCTTGGCCAAGGTCTTCTAAACTCAGTCTCATAAATCACATAGGACTAACGCCCCTATCTACCAAGGGAGATAGATTCCATATAGGTGCACACCTTATTCCTACAACGAACCTACTGCAGCCAACATGCACCGCAAGGACCCGAATGGCTAGGGACCAAGTGTATGTACAGTCAAACTACAGTAACCTCATTGTGAATAGCCGAGGCACCGCAGGCCAAAGGACAAGTCACACTACTGCAACAATGAGTAAGTCATTGACGAGTGAGTAGACATCCAAGTGACTTCTCGCATTGGCCACGCTCTGTACCCTTGTTCTCTAACAAACACCTGCACATTTGCTCCAGTGTCCCCACACTGTTGACTCGAGACTCGTCTACCCAAAAGGGAAGCGACCTGTGCACCAATCTCACCGGATCAATCACCGTCCCCGTGATGATCCATCGATCGGGAGCATTTAGGAATTAACCACCAATGACACATGTCTCAAATTCTCAACTCTTGAGAATACATGTCATCATCTTATTAATTCCTTGGACGATTCATGGACACATACTCAACATGAATGGAAATAAGAACCCGAATTAGTTTAAATCAAATACAAATTTATGTCCTAGAAAGAATACATGTGTCGGCCTGGTTGGCTTCTAGGGCATACATCTAACACTATCTAGGCGCTAACTAACAAAGGAGTACGATAAGATGATACTAACAATAAGAAGGAGGTAACATAAGTATAAGTATAACCAACAACAGTAGCATGAAGATCAGTATACAAGGGATATAAAATAGAATACCATCTATTGCCGCTACTGTAACAAGAGTCATATATAAATATACAATGGAGATACTAACTATAGTAGTATGCAGATCAACATGTAAGGATCATGAAATGGAAAGCTAACTACTGCCGCTACTGTAAACGAAAGTTACAAATAAATGTGATAGAAAAATTACTACAGTAGTAAGATGACACATAATGAACCTCATAAGTCGCTAAACGAGAGATGTCACTATTATAATCCAAATAATCACCTGAATGCCATGCACAACTCAAATAGAGATACTAAGCATCAACTGGATATATGAATAGTCCAAAATATACCTAATCACCATGGCCTGTCATAAAGACCCGGCCTAAGCTCGCCCGCTAGGTCGCGAAGACCAATTAATCAAGTACCACTCCGAAGGGACACAACCACCTGCACCCAAAGTTGCTAACTCTATCTAAGCGAGATGTACATCAAATTTGGGGTGTGAAGAACTCAGGTTGGCGAACCCTGTCTATGAAACAGCACCTTCCACTGGGCTGGCAACTGGAGAACTCAGGGGTATGAACCCTGTCTAAGACTACTACAGTGCCATCTCAAGCTGCAGTCACATGCGTATACTTAAAGTCCAACAACCTAGAATCAGCAGTCAAATCACTGCCTATAGGCAAAAAGAGGAGCCAAGAGGAATTTCAAGTCAACTAGCATGCTAACGATGCGAGTATCAATGGAGATGACGATAAACACAAGGAGACAGAGGTGTAGCATGCTGAGGTCTCAATCATGAACACAATAAGTCTACCATTTCTACCGTCAATCTCGTAAAGAAAGCACAGACTTATAAGGTCCAATCATACATAGAAGAACAACCGACCGATAAGATCTAATCACATAAGAGATTAATCAACCGACCTCTATGGTCATTACTCACAACGAGTAATTACCGACCCATTAGATCATATCATAATCAGATGCATAAAGTAGAACCTACTCTACGTGTCACTAGTAATACACAAACAGAAAATAGTCATGATACCTATATAAGCAGAGATAGATCAAGCAACATCCATGTAGAGTAACGAGCATGCAATATTAGGATGTCAAGTTAAGTTATACTACTTATGAGTGTAATGGAACAATAGAAATACACAGAAAAATCGAGTAAGATACAACTTTATCGACTTCGAAATGGAGTACCCACCTCACCAAGTACCCGAGTACTCGACTCGACCGATGTATCAAGCTGTCACCTGTACCTAGAAGGTATAATCACCAAATGTCACATTCAGTACCCCACGTGCCATCTATACTAACTGACATGCTTAACATATACCACCGTACACCACGACGTGACCGGAATATCAGTTCCACAACCCGGCTTACATAACTAAGCCCAACAATAACCTGTCATGCTATACACTATATTTTTAAAAGGAGACGTGTTGTGCAAAGAGGATTGCCCCAGGCACTTTACGTATATTTGATTTAATGTAAAACTGTGAAAAATAATTTCGGTGGAAAAGAGTTGTCGGTAGAACAAAATATTTACACTCTTAATGTTTGGTTTGTAGGAAAAATAAAAATAATTTTCAGCCATACTATTTGGTTGAAAGGAAAAGTTTGAATAAAATTTTTTTATACATTTTCCTTCTATTGTATATTATATATTATTTATATAAATAATTACCTTATTATATATTATAATTATAATTTATATCTATATATATATTATAACAATCATCATCATCATCATCATCATCATCATCATCATCATCATCATCATCATATATATTTATAAATTAAAAATATTCAAAATTATACTATATATTCAAAAATATATTATATAATATATAATATAATATATAACAATATATATTATTTTATATATAATATATAAATATATATTTATAAATAAAATATTATATAATATGAGTCCGACTGGGATATTATCGATATCACCAAGCGCTTGGTGCTATTAAATTTTCTGCCATTAGATTTATCCCTTTCATCATTTCTAACCGTTAGATTATACTATTCAACCAACCACCCACTCAACCCTAGGGACCACTATCAACCTAATTAACCGGAGACCACTATCATCCTAACTGCACATTTTTTTCATCCAACGACCGAAAACCTAATAGCACCAATAACTTGGTGCTATTAATAGTATTCCAGCCACATTCTATATAATAGTATATTAATATAAAGAGAAAGAGAGGGTCGGTGACTCTCCTCTAGGGAGTTTTTGTTTTTCGTTGAAAAATAATGGAAAACGAAAACTTCATTTTTTTTAAATCCGTAAAAATACTTTTTTGAAAAAAATATTTTACATCAAATCAAACAAGCAGAAAAATATTTTTCACATCGAAAATAATTTTCGGCTTTATATTATGCCAAACCAAACACACCCTTAGTAAATATAAATTGCATTTATTGATTTTCTTTTACTAATTATTAATTTTACAACATATAATTTTATAATTAGGTAAACACAAATATACTATAATAGCACACTCAAAGCAAATAAAATTTTTGGGTTTGTCAAATTTCCTTCCAAAAAACTTTTTTATATTTGATATCTATTTATATTTAAAATACCCTTATATATATTTTCGGACACAATTTAAAATTTTAAATTAATTTAAGTTTTTTTAAAAATAAAACAAACTTTAAATAAATTAATTATTACTTTTGCTATTTTTGCCAAATTAGATAATTTTAATTATATAAAATTAATTAATTAATTTATCAAAATTTATAAGTAAATATTTTAAAAAAATTTAGTTTTCCTTTTTAATACAAAGCGTGTTATTATATGCGCATTTCTACTATATATATATATATATATATATATATATATAGAACTAGGCTACTATACTATTAATAGCACCAAGTTATTTGTGCTATTAGATTTTCGGCCCTTGGATGAAGGATTGTGCGGTTAGGATAATAGTAGTCCCCTAGGATTGAGTGAGTAGTTGGTTGAATAGTATGATATAATGGGTTGAAATTGTCAAAAGAGTAGATGTAATGAGGAAAAATTTGATAGCACTAAGTGCTTGGTGTTATTGATAGCATAGTAGCCCGACTATATATATATATATATATATGAGTCCGATAATGATGCTTTTAAAAGCACCAAGCATTTGGTGCTCGTAAATTTTTCGCTGTTAGATCTATCTCTCCCACCATTTTCATCCCTTAGACCATACTCATTATAACTGCACATCTTTTGATTTAATAATATATTATTAATTCGTTTATAGTTAAGCCCTTTGTGCTTGTGCATGGGAATTGATACCAAGTAAATACAAGCCCCCGCGGATTTAGGTTAGAAGCTTGTAGCCCCCTTCCCCGATATTATCCACACCTCCCTTCTCCCTCTTTCTCCCACATACCCCAGCCAAAACCCCGTCTCCGCCCTCTTCTTCTTCCTCCTCATCCTTCTTAATCAGCTGAAACCCTAGAAATTTCTATACCCTGGGAGGGGAAGGTTGCCCCTGTCGTCCATGTCGGGCTCCACCAACCTGTGGGTTCTGCTGGGGCTGGGCCTCGCCGGGGTGCTCCTTGTCACGCGCAAGCTGCGGCGGGTGGTGAAGGTTGACCTCGGCGCCTTCGTGGAGCGGCTCGAGCTCCTCCCGCCGCCTCCCCCGCCCCCTCCCAAAGCCCCCCACCCCTTGACCGGCCTCACCTTCGCGGCCGCCGACTTGTAAACTTCATCAATCATCTTTATCCGTTACCCTAATCTATATCATCTTAGCGCTAGCGGCCAATTTGTATTGCTTTTGATGTCTAATTGGGTTTTATTTGTTGGTGTTGGACTAAAATTTGGCTCATGATGATGTTTACAGTCGGGTCTTTTGTTTGTTGTTATTGGCCAAAATTGGGCTTCGACAACTTGTTAGATAAATGGATAGGTGGGTGAATGAATATATATTTTTTCGTTATCTTAGCTTCTTCAATATGTTGCAAGGATTCAAGTGCTTAGCTTCTTCAAGTATGTTGCAAGGATTCAAGTGTTTGGGCATGGGGTTGTGCTGAGCACTTGCCGGTGCTGTAGGGGATGGCGCATGCCGTGCTGTTTTGATTTGTTCCGCCGGTTGCTCTTAATTTATTTTTTATCAAATCTTATGCCAGTGTGTTGGCACTCTTTGGCATGGGAAAATTTAATTTAAATTTTTTTTTTTTTGGCTCAAGTGTATTCTTAGTGCTTTTAATTTATTTCTTTATCAAATCTTTGTACGTATTGATGTAATTACTCTTAAGGAAAGAGAGTTTTGAGTTATGCCATCGGCACGGAAGGCGCATCCCGAAGATACCTTTTTAGCATGGTACAGAATGATGGGCACATCAGTGGGCACTTAAATCCTTGATCAGTGGTCATAAGAACATCTACATTTATAGTATTCATTATTCAATTTTTTGTTTTGTCTTTTTTTATTTTTCCTTCCTGAGTATGAGTTTTCTGACCCATATTTTAGGAACAAAGCAAAAAAAAAGAAGGATTAAAATTGAAAATTTCAGCGGTGTGAGTGAACGTCGTTTGGTTGGGCTTTATCT
This sequence comes from Puya raimondii, assembly GCA_016920855.1. Classification (NCBI taxonomy): domain Eukaryota; kingdom Viridiplantae; phylum Streptophyta; class Magnoliopsida; order Poales; family Bromeliaceae; genus Puya; species Puya raimondii. The sequence continues at coordinate 137,836,452 of JABWPP010000050.1, forward strand.
ATCTCATTATTTGAATTGTTGATGCTCTTTCATTTGTTATTTGACGGTTGTGAATGTGAAAAAGAGTAGATAATCTTTTGTTGCAAAATTGCTTAATTGTGCTATTTTTCTTTGTAATGATTTTGAATTTCACCTTTTGAGGCGGTGGAAATTTTTAACAACTCTGGTGATTCACAGATTTGATATCTATGGATATGTAGCTGGTTTTGGCACTCCAGAATGGACAAGAACACATGATTGTGCAACACAAACCTCTCTAGTGGTTTCAGCACTCGTAGAGGGGGGTGCTACTTGTGTTGGCAAAACAGTCATTGATGAGATGGCATTTAGGTCAGATATCAATCTCCTATCTAAACTTTTGCTTTTCCAATTGTAGTATGCATTTTTTTTTTACTAAATAAAAGAATAATCCACTATGGATCTGTTTTGCCTGGCTAGAGATGCAAAAGTGCTTTTTTGACTATAGCTGTTCAAAGAAACACAACTTTTTCTTTAATAAAAATTCTCCTCAATTGCTTCCTTCTGTCGTAGAAGCAAAATGTTCAAATCGGAGTTTTTGCATTTGAGACCCAAAAACTAATCTAGCTAAACAAAAGCTCCCGGACTTTTTGTTTCCCAAATATATGACCTTTGGAAGCTTTTGCTTTACGGAGTAGAGAAGCTGCTCCAGATTAACCTGTAGCTATTCACTTTCTATAGTATCCAGTTCTCCTTTGCCACGACGATCGGTGAAAACATGCTCCTGAAATGCCTTTGTGTAGCAGTAGCATTTCCATTTTACTTTGTAACACCTATGCTAACTGAAGAGCATTATCTTTTCAGCATAACTGGCGTTAACAAACATTTTGATACACCAACAAACCCTGCAGCTCCTGAAAGAACCCCTGGGGGATGCTCGAGCGGTTCAGCTGTAGCTGTTGCTGGCGGCATAGTAGATTTCTCCTTGGGTGAGCTCAAACTTTTCCAAAATTGTTACTATAATGGAACTAGATTATTTTCAAAAAATCTGAAATAGGCGCTCCTTTTTTAAGACAAAAATGGTTCCATACTGATAATGCAATTAGACTTAAAGAGGTTTCTGTTGCTTATGTTTTTTGTCACTAATGAGACTTAGGTGTGCTACAGTCATGCATGCCATTGTGCAATATTTATTGTTTATACCTTATCACCTTTTTTTTTGAAAAAAGAAAACATTTTTAACTGACTATGTAGTTTTCCTGAAGAAACTCTATCACTAAACCTTCCAAGAATGCTGCTCATAGCAATCCCAAATTTTGGATGCACTATGAAACATAAAGGCACTCCTACCTCTATCATAGATGTACATATAGCAGACAGCCCTTGTCATATGAAATACTTGGTGCTCTTGTATGTAACTGGTATCTTTAAAGAGCATAACATCTCTCCACCCTAACTTGATTTCTCATAGTCTCCCACCTTATGGTAGCTTCCTCATCCTTTACACGGTCCACAACAACCGTTACCACGGTCCAAAGACTCCAAACACGTATTAAATTCTGGTAATGTGTGAACTACCCAGAGAAAAGCTTTCTCATCTTTATACTCTGCTATATGATAAAAGCAATCTTCTCCATTATTGTGTCCATAAGATATTCATTGTGTCCATAAGATACTACCTCTATAATTGGCATTTGAATTTAATTTCTTTGATGCCCTCATAATTTACTTTGCACTTTTAGTCTATTGTTGCAATATAACATAAGCACTTTTTGTCATAATAAACAAAACCAAGCCCCCCACCTGCAAAGCAAACAATATCGTGTTTTGCCTCAATTAATGCTGTATAATCTTGTCTCAGCAGCGTTAAAGTAACCTTTGGCTGTAAATATTTTCAACTAATTACAAGGCTGAACTCTGAAGAGATGAAGATTAGCTGGCTGAAGTACTTGTGCTTGATTGTTTATAATTTTATATTAAATCTGATCATGATATGAGGTTATTCCTTGCAGACATCTTAATATTTCACATCAATGCCTGATCCATGGAATGTTAGGCATAGTTTATACTAATTGAATGAGAACTCTCACATAGTTCTAGTAACTTTATTGAGCACTCTCACATAGTTCTAGTAACTTTATTCACCTCTGCTGCTAACTAATTAGTTGTTGCCTTGCGAACATGTGAAGGGGTTGACACCATTGGTGGAGTAAGGGTACCTGGTGGCTTTTGTGGTATCTTAGGTTTCCGGCCTTCACATGCAGCTGTCTCTAACATTGGTATTATTCCTGTTTCACCAAGCCTCGACACTGTAGGTATGCGCTGGAAGCTTGTACTCTCATACAACTTAATGTTACATTGAAGCATATCCACTTTTACAATGTTTCATGACTGTACTAATATATAAGAACAAGGCTTTCTAACTATGTGCTGTTTACTGACAGCTTATTGCAGTATTTTGTATATCATCATGGTTGTGTGTGCATTATTTGCCTAATTTTTGTCTTGTATTTTGAACCTAGTGACCTGAGAGTAAATTTTATAATTGATGTATTTTATCATTAATTCTGAAAACATATCATAACTCTTTTTTTCTTTCTTCTTTTTTCTTTTTTTTTCTTTTTTTTTGAGAAGAAGTCCATAGGTAGAAACCATATCATAACTTGCGTGATGCAGAATTTGGTTGATTGAAAATGTTCATTTAGAGTAAATTTGTGTGTCCAACTGTTTCTATACTAGATAGACAATTTTGAGGAAAGGGGGAAATGCAGAATTTGCTTTAGTAGTTTGTGATGATACTTGAGAGAAATGAGTAGCCCATGTGAATTTGATAAGTACAAGTATGTTGGAAAGACTATGATGGTGATGCTAAATTTGAGTGGGGCATGCTGAAGGACCTTGTTGTTTTCTAATTCATGTTGCAGTGTGTAGAAGAAAATTATTCAAAATAGCTGATTGATTGTTTAGTGGAGCAATGCTACGCTTAGAACTAGGCTCTATGACTGTTTTCAAACTCATACATGAGGGGATGGATATTTTTTCCTTCACTTCATGATTTTTTCCTTGACTTCATGATTAGCGCCTACCTGCCAATTTAATAGCAGCAATCTATGCAAAGTTATAGACATTTGTCGAATCTAGTAAGTGTAACATTATTCCTTAATGATATCTTGAGAACTTTTAAAGATAATAAATGGAGCAAGAATATTTCAAGATTAGTAGGCTATGGAAAGCTGCTCTATCATCTTGAAACCAAACTTGAGACATGACTATGAAGTTACAGGGAAGATGACTAAACGAATTCAAGTGATAAAATTAGGAAAATTGGCAGCCCATTTGATTTCATGATTGGTTGATCGACAAGGTAAGTGTTATGACGTAAACCCCACTTTCCGAGACGAGACCGCCGCATCTCTACAAGAATCAAATTTAATTTAAATTCGGAACATATAGGCGTGCAAGGATTTTAGTATCACAACTTAACCGACAACAATGAACTCTATATAGGCTAACCAATATATAGAAGATCTACAAGAGAAAAGAAGGTCACCCCAACTAAGTAGGAGCTAACAAGAAAGCTAATATCACTAATACGAGCCAAATGATGTGTTTATATGTACAAAAATGAGTCGAAGATAATGTCTAGATACATGTACATCAAACTGTAGAAAGGATAGATACAAGTCAAAATACACATCCACATGCATGCATAAAGAAAAGATGAAAGATGTGTTGATATCTCGCTCGTCTCGGAGCTCTCCAAACATAGGTCCTTCAGAAAGGGATCGCCTTGCGGCACTAAGTTTGGGCGCAAGTCCTAGATGATTAGGATACTATCTTAAGTAGTTAATAATTAATTAATCGTTTAATATTAAGTGATAAACATACTACCAAAAATAATATGCAAAATGGTCTTATGCTACGTTAACAATAATTGATGAGAAAAGACACCACTGTCCTACTACTCCAAATCCGTACATTAGATCTCTATATACTGCATGAGATTCCAAAATAGCGCGTCATAACATATCTGGCCAACTAGGCGTATGTTATTCATCATTACTGATACGATCTAAGCAAATTCTAGTGTAATATCCGCATACGAGGCATGCTAGCTCCTCCATACCTTGTTCGTATTCGGCCAAACAAGTGTACGACTTTTAGGATCCAATCTAATCCTTTCTCGTACCAGCATTAGGTCATCATGTTTCGACCTACTAAACTGAGTGTGCATCGACTCAAGCGTCCTATCTAAAACTCTACCCACAGACCATAATATCCACTAGACCTGAGCAAACAAGAGTCCTGTCTCCTAACCAATATCAATAGCTAACTCAAACTAAAACACCTCGAGCGCTCAGCCTAGTCAACAAAATCTGTCAAATATCCAAGGAAAATCGACCCTATATCTCTCACAAGTCACAACAAAGGCCACTTGACCAACACGCTCTTCCCAAGAAAAACTCACCCATGCCCAATGCAATACAAGGGACCTATACTAGTCAACATGAATAAAGATGATTCTTACCAAAAGAAAGTATTATTGTAGTGGTTCATCTAATGTCATTAAAAAGTCATTAAGGGTTGTGATATTGGCCAACGATTATTCTCAATAGTAAATAACTATTGTCCAAATTCACCTATTTATCAATATTAAGATAAGTTCAGGGAGATTGAAAGAAAGCGTGTCATGACCAATATGAACTCTTCAAATATACATACATCAACTGGGTATGAATATAGTCTTGTCATGTCTTTAACCAATATGAACCCAACAAATATAGATACATACATCAATTGGGTATATACATATAGTCTGGTCATGTCTTTAATAAATCCAAGTGTTCCTAAAGGCATGCAGCTAAATAAGCACGAGTGATAATGGTGAATAAGACATGATTATGAAGCTATGTGCAATTTATCAAAGTACAACTTTCTTGTAATTAAATATAAATGCATGAGTGATTGTTACAATAATTTAGCAAGAGAGGTTTATTTTAGTTTACTGGCGTAATTTAGAGAGATAGCTTGTACTCACCTAAAATGACGGGGTCCTAAGCAAAAAGCAAACTGAGGGATTCTAGGTCAATACTAGAAGAAAATTAAGGCTACAACTAAATCAGTTAGGAAGACTCCAAACTACTCCCAATAAAGCAACCTAGAAATGCCATAAAAGAAACTAGGAGCTTGGGCTCACGAGTCCATGGTCGACCCTCACTTCATGGTCGGTCCAACGGGACTGCATTGACGGTTGACCGTGACCACGCAGGCAGTACAATCATGGTACTTGCATCATTGTTCAAGTATTTATATTGTAGTAGTCTTAGAACATGCTATTTAATAATATATATTTTTTAAATATTTCCTTTTGTAACATGCTTCTTTCTGTAATGATAACACCCCAGTGAAATACATATCTTTGTACATGACGTTGCGTCATTAGCATACGAATTATACAATCAAATTACACTGCAAACTTTTGCCTCAAATATATTAGTTTTCTTCTTTCAAGGGTCGTTTTTTTCACTTTAAGTGATGAGGATTTAACTAGACTTTTAGTGTAAGTGGATAGTTCCATTGTTTTTGTTGGAAGTGAAAATGGTAATGTAATTCAAGTGGCACTTGGGCCTCCAAAATAGGTGAAACTCACTGGCTTGGGATGGAGTGAAGTCACTTATACCAATATAAAACAATTGGTTAATAGTCTGATTCCTAAGTTTATATTAATTAATTAGTAATTATATTTATACTTCATAATAACTCACAAGAACTAATATATTATTTTAGCAAATCCTAAAAAGGGTCCAGCCTTGCCTCGTCCCTAAGGTTGATTCATGTTCGACCTTCGTCCTCCCGGCCCAGCCACCTTCGTCCCTGTAGCCGAGCTTGGGCCACCTCCCCCTCTCATCCGAGCCCCCCTCCTTTGTCATCGACGAGCGGTGAAAGAGGGTGATGGAAAGGATGGGCAACATAGGTGGCCTCACTAGGCATGTGGGGGAAGTGGTTTGAGTGGGGGCGGCGTTGGAGGCAGAAGAGCTAAGATTGGCGGCGGAGTAGGGTGATGTTGGTGGTTGGGAGGGATAAGGTTGAGGGCGGAAAAGAGAATGATGAGTTGGGAGGGGTGATGTTGGGGATGGAAAGGTTGGTGGAGGTTGACTGGGGAGGATTTGGATGTGGAGATGAATTTCTGCCAGTAAAAATAAAATTAAACTGAATTCCATCAAAACAAACAAAGGAACCCACTTTCGTGCTGTTGACTTACATGAAACAAACAACCGGTGTTGAAAGCTACTTTAATGAAACTCGAGTTACAATATAATTGGACTTGGAGGTGAAATCAGTTACAACAAAACAAGCGGTCCTTAGTTGGAGGTCAATCTTTTGCTAAAATTTATAACAACATTCATTAAAATTCAAATTCGTGATATTTGAAGGCCGAACCACTGAAGCTTGAGTGGTAATAGTCAATCAAGTGTGGTAGTAGGTAAGTATCAAGGATTTAAATGTCCATCGGCACGGGCCGTATCTACCGTGCCGTATCGTGCCAACAAGATATCGGCACGATACAGCCTCCGTGCCGATGACACAGCTCAAAACCCTCTATTCTTTAAATTAGTAAGTAATTTTCTCAATAAAGTTCAAAAAAATATGATAAAAATATATAATAAACAGTTGGAATGTTCTGTTGCTAAAGAAAATAAATATTTCATGCTATTATGTGTCGGCACACATGAATTTTTTGTGACCGGCACGCATCGGCACGGCCCGGCATGCACTGTGCCGTAACGTGCCGGTAAGTTTCCGGCACGACCCCGTGCCACGGCATTTAAATCCTTGGGAAGTATTATACCCAAAGCTGGAGCATCTGTTTACGCTTAATCTATCTGGGGAAATGATTAAATTTCTCCTTATTTTGGCTTCTTAACTAATCATTTTGGGCAAAAGGGGGAGAGATTGAGCTACAATGTCTCTCACCTATCAGCTTAGTAAAACAATTAAGTACTTGGGTCTTTATTGATTAAGAGGGGACACCTTTCCTGAAATTAAGAAACTGAGAAAAAAATGCTCGGTTCTTTTATAAATCTCAGGGAATAGCCTATTAGGCCAACCTAATTGTGAGCATTCTTTTAGTGACTTGGAATTTTCTGAACTATATGGTTAAACTTGTTAGTGGTTGATCTAAGTTTAATTCTGTCAATTATCTTCTTGGTTTAATAAGTTATTGCTGTGAACATACAGTTGTACATGCACAGACATGACAGGACTTCGGAAAATAAAACTGTGCATTCTTATAATGTCAATTTTTTTTTTTCCATAGGATGGTTTGCAAAAGATCCTAGTATCCTGCGTCGTGTTGGTCATATACTGCTGCAACTTCCATATGCTGATACTCGCCAGCCTAGAAACATTATGATTGCAGATGATTGTTTCGAATTATCAAAAATACCAGCAAGCAGGTTGACTCAGGTGGTGATAAAATCTGTCGAGAAGCTACTTGGAAGTATGTTTTTACTTCTAGGTCATGTATAGTTTATTTTTAAGGATATCTTATTTATAAAATATTCTTCGGTCAAATTATTTTCTGTTACTTAGTTGCTTTTACTTAAATTTTTTATTGTTTCTGTCAGGACAAGTCTTAAAGCATGTAAATCTTGGGAATTATTTGGCTTCTAAAGTATCCAGCCTAAGAGAACTTCAAAGTGGGAGTAAAAATGGAGAATCTAAATTTTCTTCATTAGTATCACTTGCAAATGCCATGCGAGTACTTTACATGTAAGTTCTTCCTACTCTGGATTAACTTTTGGGTTTTATATTAATCTGCTTTAAATTATCTGTCCTCAACTTAGTTAAGTGCAAGGCTAATGGGTTGGAATGGAAATGCTCAAAAATGTATATGCATATATACATGTATATGGTTGATTCCTTAGGCTGTATGAAAGCCAGGTCCAGATATTGCTGAAACAGAATATTGAGAAGCCTGGGCTGAAATGAAACTAAACCTATTTTTACGACCTTCATTGAAATTACTTTGAACCCATAATTAAGTTTGAGGGTTTCAGGTGGATGTTTCTCTTAAAGTTGCTTTATAGTTATTCTTATAATTTCATATTTTCTCATGAAATGCATCCTTATAATTTACAGTCACACCCATCTTGTATCAAACAAAAAATAATTCTCTTGATAGAAGGGAGGATTGTTTGTTATGCGTGGGTTTCGTCTTTTCCTCTTAGTGCTCTTTTTTTTCTTCTTTCTTTAATTGTTGTTCGGTTCGCAATCCAACAGTTGGTGAACTTCATTGTTTCTTAGCTTTTTTGCTTATCTGGCTTATAAGGATCTCGTGCACAGTGATGTTTCATACATCTGAATTTATTTTACATGCTTATTTTTATACAGCATTTACTTTTGTGTTCTTGTACCTGTAGACAGTAAATTATTTTATGAATATGTTCAGTTGACATCTAACCCATTGTGAAATCCTGTTTTCAAGTCATTGATGGGCTCCTGAAACGCTAATTTTTTTTATCTGATATGTCCAACCATCAAACAACTTCAATGGTTGTTTCTGTGCAGGCATGAGTTCAAGGATAATCATATGGAGTGGATCAACTCAGTTAAATCCGCCGTTGATTCCAACATATTGAGTAGTTTGTCGAGTGTTAGCAGTGAACATATTGGCGTTTGCCATTCTGCAAGAAATGAAGCACGTTTAGCTCTCAATGCTTTACTGAAGGTATTGTTTCTTTGAAGATCCACTGGAATATTAAATAATCAACGTTTTTGCTGGTTCTCTTTCTTGTTCAGGGGTGGTGATATGATTTACTGTTTTTATGTATGTTTTCTTGGCCATTACATTAGTTAATCTTTATGAGTGAGACATATAACATATACAAATTAGTGACTTTGTTTTCTTTTATGAACCGAAGAGTTAAAATTATCATTCTTATGGATTATTCTTTAAGGTTTATGTTTCTTGTTAACTTTCCACTTACATTGTTCTAACTAGTCGTTAGTATGATGGGAAAACAAAATTCTTCATGAGCATTAGCTCTTATTTAGGACTATAAAAATTACCATTCATTTATAAAGATAATCTCTCTTTTTTTTGCCTAAATAAGGATGTCTCAACTTTTAATTAGAACTGTTGTTTTTGTCCTAGACCTTTTAAAGTTTGTAGGTGTTCCTAGCCTCTATTTCTTTCAGCAGTTCAACCCTTTTTGTCCTTTTTTATGTTGAGTAGATGAAGATGTTCAAGTAATTGTATGAGGCAATATCAATGCCAGCCTACAAAAGAAGCCTAGGGGTTAAACAATGTTAGGGCGAGGGAGGCATGCCCCCCACCTCCCGGCATTCAAGAAATTCTTAAATATCCCTATATGGCAGGTCAATGCACATGTATTTTTAAATATAACAACTGTATAAAGAAAATCCCTGCTATACCTATATTGTTGTCATCTTTTTTTGTATCATGATCATGATCAAATCCTTGCGAGCTATTCTAACAGTTGAGTTAGCTACATTTGGGCTCATATTTTATTTGGTCCTTTTCAGTTGAGCCTAACTTGTTATATGGCTCGGTGAAGCCAAAACTCCCATTTTCATGTATTACCTAGCCTATGCATTTTGGATTCCCATTTGTAAAGACTTTAGATCACAGTTCTTTTGATCCAAGGGCTCATATTCCTTAACATTCTGATTAGGGCTGAAGTGGGGTGCTTAGAATTAATGGGGTTAATATAGTAGAGAGTAAGAAGAGAAGTGGGAGAAAAGAGATGAAACCCCTAGAGCTTTGTTTAATCCTAGTTCTATCGAGGAAGTTGATCTTCCTTGTGGAGAGCTTTGTTTAATCCTAGTTCTATCGAGGCAGTTGATCTTCCTTTTGGAGTGTGCTTTACACCATTTAGGTAGAGCTAGAAGTTATGGGAGCTTCTCTATGTGTCTTGGTGTAAAGATGATATCTTTATCTATATATGAAATGTGAATTCTTTTGGTACACGTGTCACTCTTTGCTTCTTTCCTCTCTCTCTCAATACCCTTTCCAACTATAGAAAAAAAAAATTATTGGCTGCACTAGGTCTAGCAATTCATTGCATGAAGCAAACCTATTTTTTAATAATTAATATAGCAAAATGAAAAAAATCTAATCTGATAAATGCAATCTACAATATATAAAAAGCCTAGATGTAAAAAATTACTGGTTTTATAAATGCAGTGCAAAAAGAAATAGTTATACACCCGGTGTATAAGACAATTTCTCCCTTACTATCCTGTGCTCATTATTTATTTTTAAAATTAATTTACATTATTTTAATGGTTTTTTCTCTATTTTTTTCACATATGCCCTTAGAAAATAATTTTAATTACTGATAGCTCTTATATTTTCCTTACATTCTTTTGCTTCTTCAATTTTTTCAGCCAACTTTGTTTAAATTTTTAAAATTTTGTTATTTCTTAATTTTTTTTATATTTATATTCTTATAAAATTATCTAATTATTAATTAGTCCTTACAAAATATTCTTCATACACAAATATATATATATATATATATATATAGAGAGAGAGTAGGTCTTGTGTGCTATTAGGCCTCCATGCTCCTAAGCCGTTCTCAATTATGGGACTTCCGAATCGACGATCGGCTCCGTAAAACTTGATCTAGCGTATTTGAAGTATTTAGAAAATAATTTTTGCGAATTTTCGATATCATTTACCTAGTGATCGAAAGGATTCAAAATCAACAACTTTTAATGGTTGATGTATGCTGTTTGCAAGTTTAACGGTGTAGAATTATTCAAATAAGATGAAATTTTGATAGAAAATTCTTTATACTATCTATGACAAGATCAATATCTCTGATCGAAAATTTTAGTGCTACATCATAACTTTTTGTGAGATTTTTATTTTCAACCATTGATTTTGAGTCCTTTCGATCACTAGGTAAATGATATCGAAAAACGCAAAATTTACTTTCTAGATAGTTCAAATATGCTAGATCAAGTCTAATGGAGCTGATCGCCGATTCAGAAGTCCCATCATCGAAAACGACTTAGGAGCACGGAGGCCTCCATGCTCCTAATAGCACACAAGACCTACTATATATATATATATATATATAGAGTAGGGCTACTATACTCTTATGAGTATAGAGCCCTACGTACTCATAAGTTGTTTTTGATGATGGAACTTCCGAATCGACGATCCACACCGTTAAATATGATCTAAAGTATTTAAAACTTCTAGAAAATGAATTTTGTAATTTTTTGAAATTATAATAAAGTCCATCAAGCGGGCATAAAATAAACCGTTAAAATCGAACGACTTCCTAAAAATAGAGGATCAGATACTTCAATATAAGATCAGAGTGATTGATCTTTATCTAAATAGTGAATAGAATTCTCTATCAAAAATTCAACCGATTTTGATTCTTTTTCACTGTGAAACTAGCAAATATCCCATGCTAGTCGTTAAAAATTGTCAATTTTGAGATCTTTTGATCGTAAGGTAAATGATGTCGAAAAATTATGAAATTTGATATCTAGAAGTTTAAAATGCTCTAGAGAGTATTTAACAGTATGGATCGTTGATTCGGAAGCTCGATCATCGAAAACAACTTATAAGTACGAAGTCGATCGTACTCATAAGAGTATAGTGGCCGGACTCTATATATATATATATATGTCACGCCCCGTCGGCCCTTTAACACCGACTAGGTGGAAAGGATAATCGCACGGGCGCGTGCCCCAGACCCGCCGAACGGATAGAGTCCTTTCTATCCGCCCAAGGCGTCACAACACAAGCTTATCCACAATGTTCCAACTAGGAACGGAGTACAAGAGTTGCACAAGGAAAGCATCAACATAAAGAAGTTCTACTTCTATTACATCACATGGCACAATATACATGTCCAAATTTTTTCTTTTCTTTCACTTTCATTCCATACATTATGTTCCAAAATTATGGAATATACAACATTCATACAAGAATGAAAATCCCCTATGCTATCATAGTCCAAAAATAGGGGTACAACTCTATGTATTACCAAAATGGAAAGGCCGCTATCTAGAGAGCTAAACCCTTGCCTCGCTCCGCCGCCTCACTCGCGGAAGGACCTGGAAATTGTGGGGTGAGAACTATAAACATAGTTCCCAGTAGGTAAGGCCACCCAAGAGAGAAGCTCGACCCACAAGGTCCAAAGAAACACCATATGCATAAGTTAGATCACATATAACTATGCAACAATTATTTACATGCTTGTAAATAAACATAAATGATGCAACCAAATGAAATATAACTTATCATTCTCTCCTAGGTTCATCCTATGTCTCACAATGACTAAGTTCATTTACTTGTCATTTACTTATGGTTTCGGAATCGCCGTCTCACCATAATTATTCCAACATTCGAGGAGTGAACTCGTCACCTCCTAGTTCGAGTAGCGAACTCGTCGCATACTCGGGATAGCAAAATCGTCGCATACCCCGTCTCAACACGGCCACTACATGACATGGATAGCGAACTCGTCGCATATCCGGGATAGCAACCTCGTCGCACATCCCCTCTCGACACCGCCAACTCAAGGCGAGGTAGCGAAATCGTCGCCTACCCGGGATAGCAAACTCGTCGCACATTCCCGTGTCGGTACGGCCAACTCATGGCATGGTAGCGAAATCGTCGCCTACTCGGGATAGCAAAATCGTCGCACATCCCGTCTCAATACGGCCAACTCATGGCATGGTAGCGAAATCGTCGCCTACCCGGGATAGCAAAATCGTCGCACATCCCGTCTCAATACGGCCAACTCATGGCATGGTAGCGAAATCGTCGCCTACCCGGGATAGCAAAATCGTCGCACATCCCGTCTCAATACGGCCAACTCATGGCATGGTAGCGAAATCGTCGCCTACCCGGGATAGCAAAATCGTCGCACATTCCGTTGTTCACGTTTTTCTCTTGCCAACCTAAGTCTCATGACCTTAGGTTCAAGTCACTAAGTCTCGCCTATGTTCAATAACACTAGGCTTACTTTCTCATTATCAACCTAGGTTCCATGACTCTAGGTTCCAATCTCATGTCAAACCTATGTTCAATGACACTAGGTTTCAATCTCACATGTTCCAACCTATGTTTAATAACACTAGGTTTAATCCTCATGTCCAACCTATGTTTAATAACACTAGGTTTAACCATACATGCAACCATGCAACAAGTATTAATATTTGAATTATACTTGAAATATACATCATGCAATAGGTTCTCATTGTTCAACCTATCATGATTTCTACTTTTGCCAACATGCAAATTCTAGGGTTCACAACACATACCATTTTATCTTTAAATGGATATTTACCCTAGACATGGAAGTGATCTAATCACTTCGGTAAACACAAACCCACCTCAAGAGCTTCCAAATTCTTGTATTCTTCAAGCCCTAAGTGTCCAAGCTTTGAGTTCTTGCTTCAACCCAAGCTTCTACAAGAAAACGGTTCGTTACACGTTACGAACCCTAAATTCAACTCAACATGTGAAATCAAGTGTTCTAACATGATTTCTTATGCCTCAATTGCAATTCCCGAAGGTCCAAATATTTTTAGAACCTCTCATTGCAAAAACCCTCATTCTACCTAGGGTTTGCATGCATGCAAGCCAAACCCTAGATTCCATGGCCAATCTCCCACATTTTGTGCTTTAGATTGCTTAGGGTTTCCAAAAACCTCTTTTCAAAGGATTAAATCCTAGGTTCAAACCCTAAATCACAAGAACTCACCTCAAAGCCCTAGCTCCCAAGCTTCTTCTTGCACCAAGAAGCTCCAAATCCACCTTAGAAGCTTTTCCCAAGGTCAAATCCTCCACTTCTCCAAGCTTTGGAGAGATCTCTAGAGAGAGAAAGTGAGGGAGAGGGAGAGGGAATGAGAGAAAAATGGAGGAGTAATGAGGAGAGGGACTCTAGCCCTCTATACATAGCCCATCCCCCACGAAATTACCAAAATACCCCTCACTGGGCATTCTGCCTCAGCCGGGTCCGGACCTTGCGGGTAGGGTCCGGACCCCGCACTGATAACTGGCCAGTGCGCAGGCCGGGTCCGGACCTCAGGTCCCGGGTCCGGAACCCGTACACACCCCATTTCGGAAATCGGCTCGGGTCCGGACCTTGGCTGCCCGGGTCCGGACCGCAGCTGCCCGCGGACTTCATTGTCCGGACCCCAGCTTCCAGGGTCCGGACCCCGTGAGCAGTTTTGCTCCGGTTGGTCCTTTTCTCAATATTTTTCAATTTTCGGGTTTCCACTCGCACCCACAGTGTTCCGAAACCTTCGGAACGCAATTCCACACTAGCCATAATCGGCTTCCATCGACCTTTATCAAATTTAGTAAAGTTCGATACAACGCACCGAAATTCAAAGTGCTACAATATATGTATATATATGTATATATATATATATATATATATAGCTAGTCTCCTATACTATCTATAGTACCGGGGCTCCGGTACTATAGTCGCTTTTTCGATCTTAGAGTGTTCAAATCAACGATCCACACCGTTGAAACTGATCTAGAATATTTGAAGTTCTTAGGAATAAAATTTTATATTTTTTCGACGTAGTTTACTTTGTGATCAAACTGTTTCAAAATTGTCAAATTTCAATGGTTATTATGGCGAGTTTGTAGTTTAACGGTGGAGAGGAATCTAAATTTATTCAAATTTTGATAGAAAATACTTTAAACTATATAGATGAAGGTCAACATCCTTGATCTTGAATTCGAAACTCCTATACTCAAATTTTAAGGATTATTCAATTTCCACCGTTCATTTTGACATGATTTATTTACTAAGTAAACGATATCGAAAAAAACTTCTATTTTATTCCTAAGAACTTTATATACCCTAGATCATTTTCAACGGTGTGGATCATTAATTTGAACACCCTAAGATCGAAAAAGCGACTATAGTACCGGAGCTCCGGTACTATAGATAGTATAGTAGCCTCATTCTATATATATATATATATATATATATATATATATTTATAGTGTTTTAATATAAAGTGTTTTAAAATATGTATATAGTGTTTTAATTCTTTTTATCATTTGATACCCATATAGCCATTTACTTATAAACATATGATAATTAATCAGTTACTCTTATGAAAATTTATAGCACATATTTATTAATTTAAATTATTTTTATTTAAATTAATTTAACTATTGAATTATTTTTATTTAAATTAATTTAGCCAGTAATCAGAATAATAAAATTATAGAAAAATATGTACAATAAAGAAAATTTATTATTAAAAAATGTTACATCCGCGGCATCGTGCGGTTTCTTAACTAATCTTTGCCATTATAGCTCTCTTGTAATCTGTAAGTTTATCGTAAAAGCTTCTTTTGCATTGTTCTCTTGAGGATTTAGGCATAGTCAAACCACCCAAATTTTTGTTTTCTTGTGTTTTGTTTTATCTTGAATGGTTACTCTTATAATTGCTCATCTGACAGCTTGTAGGATATGTGTTATGATAATGCTCACCAAGTATTTGTGGAATTGCCATCGATACATTTTCTCCTAATTTTGCAATAGTTACTAAGGTTTCCACCGAACTTGCCAATTATTCTCACCCTGTTTCATTTAGGAAGCTAGGTAGTGAACCTTGCACTGCTATTGCGACGATTTTTGATAATTTGGCTCCTTTTGTTGCGAGCTCACATAGAACTTGGTTTTTCACCTCTTTCGGCATAGTTAGGATTTCTCTATTTGTTTCTTGGGGAAAAATCCTGGTCCCTGGATCACATTTCAAGGCATTAAACAAAAAATAATGGAATTTTTCTCTTTTCGGCACTGCAAAGACCACAAAATAAAGTTTTAGACCCCTGATTATAATGTGCATTAAATTTGGATTGATGTTGATTAATACTGTGCGTTGCAAGGGTAATAGCTCAGTCAAGTAGATAAGTATGCCCTATGGATCCGCTGAATTGCAGCTCAAGCTCTTTTATAAATGTTTTTTGCTGTACATGTATAAAACCTGTAGTTATTTCACATCAGTGAGGAATCAGACCAATCCTCCTGCTACTCTATAATTCTCTTGCTAATTCTTCCGCTTGCAGGATGATGGAATTCTCGTCCTTCCTACTGTTTTAGGACTTCCCCCAAAGCTTAATTCAAGAGAAATCTCATCCGAAGGCTACAACGTCGATACATTGTGTCTCACGGCTGTAGCTAGCATGTCTGGTTGTTGCCAGGTACAATTGTTTGCTAATTACAGCAAATGTGCAGTATACATTCTGGCAGTCTTTTGGCTTCATATAGTTTTGAGTCTTTAATCTGTCTCAATGCAGGTGACTGTACCATTAGGAACATACGAAAAATGTCCAGTGTCAGTTTCCTTTATCGCAAGGAATGGAGGAGATCGTTTCTTACTAGATACCATCCAAACCATGTACAACACTCTTCAAGAACAAATAGATGTCATCCAGAAATCCGGTGTTTCGAGTACTAGTGCCAGCAAGGAAGAATCTGCAGAAATTGCTAAAGAGAAAGTCGGGTTTTCTTTTTCCCCTCTTTAACTTTTTCTTTTTTATGAACTAAATGCTACTCTGTGTATGATTTTTTATGAGAGCTTACTAGTAACTTCTGGGAATTTAAAAATCTTGTTCTCAAAATTCATATATGTATTTTCTATGGCAGGGAAACCTGGCTTATAAAGAGAAACAGTGGCAAAAAGCAATTAATCTATATACTGAAGCAATCAAACTAAATGGAAAGAATGCGACATATTACAGCAACCGAGCAGCTGCATATCTAGAGCTGGGGAGGTACCGTGCTAGCTAATGTTCTCAGCATTCTGGTATTAACTACATATTTGACTCTGTTTCCTCTCCTCCAGTTACCGTCAAGCTGAAGCAGATTGCACCAGTGCAATCAACCTTGAAAAGAAGGTTAGTTTGCTATGTGAATTCAAGTATTTTATCTTGTTTGGAATCAATCATGTCAAAGTGGTAGTCTGGTACTTCATCTAGGTTGCATTAGTCAGTGTAGTTGTTGAAAAAGAACTAGCCTAGATGGTTGCATGCTTTTGTAAGTAAAAGTTGCTGCTACAACATCATTATGATGAAATAGATTCAAGTTACTTAGATTTCTCAAGAGAAAAAGGGAGAGAACTAGTGGATTTTTTCCTAGAAATAGAGAGAGAAATGTCCACTTACGGAAAGTATCTTCGAATTTACTGTTTGGTCATTTTCTTTCTCCCAAACTATGGTAAGGGTCTATTTAGTTCAATGTAAAACTATGAAAAATAATTCTTGGTGGAAAGGAGTTTTTCGTGGAAAACAAATTTTACGCTCTTTAACGTTTGGTTTGCAGGAAAAGAAAAATCGTTTTCTAGCCATGCTTCTTTGGTTAAAAGGAAAAGTTTGAATGAAAATAATTTTATAAAATTTTCTTCTATTATATATTGTATTAGTTATATACATAACTACCATATTATATATATTATATATTTAAACTTTATATCTATATATATTATTATTATTATCTTCATCATCATCTATATTTGTAGTTTAAATATATTCAAAATTATACTATATATTCAAAATTATATTATATAATATAATATATAATAATTTATGAGTTCGGCTACTATACTATCGATAACATCAAGCGCTTGGTGCTATCGAGTTTTTCGCCGTTAGATCTAACTTTGACCATTTCCACCCGTTAGATCATACTATTCAACCAACCACCCACTCAACCCTAGGGGACTACTATCATCCTAACCGCACATCCTTTCATCCAAGGGCCGAAAACCTAATAGCACCAATGACTTGGTGCTATTAATAGTGTAACAGTCTAGTTCAATAATTTATATATTTAACATAATATATAATAACACATATGTAATATAATATTATAATATATAAATATATATATATATATAAATAAAATATTATATAATAGTATACTAGTATAAAGAGAAAGAGAGGGTAATTGACTCTCTTGCAGAGAGTTTTCGTTTTCCGCCGAAAAACAACGGAAAACAAAAACTTCAATTTTTTCCTGAATCTGTAAAAATACTTTTACGGGAAAATTATTTTACGTCGAACCAAACAAGCGGAAAAGCATTTTTCATACCGAAAATAATTTTTCAGTTCGTTTTACACTGAACCAAACGGCCCCCTAAGCAAATTTTACTTGATTCTAGACTCTAATCAGTAAAACATTTTATCAGAATCTCATGAATTGTATCTTTTCCACACCAACAGCGAAAGCACTCTACTGGGCTCACACTGAGTATTGGGCTTCAAATTACACAACCTGAAACAATAAAATAACCTAGTTACTGCACCAAACTTTGATTGGGCCTCGAACAGAGGATTTCAGTCACGTTCACCTTTACTGTGCATCGGCTCATCTTTGATGCAATTGATGCGCTCTGTTCAGCTTCCACCTTGAATATGCCCAAAAATTTCAATCTTGTTGAGTCATTATGTGTCAATGATCTTCTAGTAATAGTTTTGGATACAGGTTGTTGGATGTTTCTGTTGTTGTGATTGAAAGAGCGAGTCTTCTGAAAATTGCCATGGTTGACCTTAGAATAACGTAGCCAAGGCAAGGTAACCGTGATGTACGACGGGATATAGGATCCTACGTTTTAAAAGGCTCCAAACTAATCTAATCTAATTTAAAAAACGATGAACTAAATTGGTTTTATCCGATCAACATAGGTTCAAGCCTGTTCTGCATCAAACTTTCGGTATAGGTTAGCTGCTGACATAGGCACCACCTCATGGCAGGATTTCTTTGAGGTATTCCCTTCCCAGAAGTAAATAAACAAATAAATAAATATCCTTCACCACTTACGCATTCATCATAGTTAAGCCACACATATAAATAAATAAATATCCTTCACCACTGACGCATTCATAATAGTTAAGCCACACTAGCAAATAGGGATGCTTCCTGCACTCCCATCTTCAGTACAAGGTTCTCTATTAGCTTTGTAGATATAGTCGGTGCTGCTTCCAAGAATAAGCAGCTGACAAATCTTCTCCTCAAACATAGCCCTGATTTTGTAGACATTCTTTTTGCTCTCTTACCTTTTTTCCTCTATTACCTTCCTCTGTCGTCTTGAGCATAAAGCAGGGAGTAGAACAAAAACAAGCCACTAGCATGTTCTTTTTCAAATTTGAGTTTTTCAGGAGATGGTTCTGATTCGTCTTTGCAATAATGACAACTCTGATCTATTTGACTCCTATCTCCACACAAGCAGCACTTGATCCATCATTAGCCTTCAAGAGCTTTAGGTAGTGAGCTAGTGGATTTGATGGAAAGCGTCTCGGTAGTGGAAGTAGCACTAGTGCTTCTACTAAATCCAGTTTGAACTAGTGTTCCTTTAATTTATTCAAAAACAAGTTTTAAAAATGAGTACTTAACGTATGTTTTATCTGCTACATAACAGTATGTGCTAGTCTTTTCATTTTTATGTCAGCATCTTCACTAGCGAGAGTTTTTTTCGGTTTCTGTACATCCTAAAAAATCACCAATGGAGATACAGTGTAATTTTCTCAAGTAAACAGATCTTAGGTATTGCATTTTTCATCCAAGAAGGCATGAAATGCTCTCTGATGATTGTCTTGCGGTTTTTTTTCTTCTACATTCAGAATGTTAAAGCTTATTTACGAAGGGGAACTGCACGTGAGATGCTTGGTTATTACAAAGAGGCAATAGAAGGTCTGGTCTCTCTCTCTCTCCCCCTCTCCTCCCCCCCTTCCCCTTTTCCACGCACCAAAAAGTAGTAGTAGTTTTCACTCAAGAAATGCTGTGTTTTTTTTTTCAATTTCAAATAGTTAAGCTGAAAGTTGTTCTCTCTACTGGTTTGCAGATTTCAAATATGCCCTCGTGCTAGAACCAACCAACAAGACTGCAAATCTTGCTGTCAATAGACTAAATAAGCTATTCCAGTAGGCACGTACGAAAAAGCAGTAATACATGAAAGCCGTGTCTTCCTAGCTCTCAAAAATATCGTCTTAGACATTTGTGCATCCGCCATAGATGCGTGATTTGGAGACAAATGGTAGTGCACCAGAACACCACCGTCTACAACAGATCTTAGCCTCTCAGTGGTGTTGCCATATAGTTAAATCATACACTCAAGATTGCTCCATCATCAACAAGCTTTAGTTTCTCCCTGTTTTGGAGGTGTCCTGAAAGTTTTGTTAGTATCTTGTGTAGACGGTTGGTTTAAATATCGATGCTTTCATATTGTTTTCGTTATAGCTTTTACTATTTTTGACAATGTACAATAAGATGATCAATTTATTTGTTGTGGGTCTCACGAATTTGGTTTGTTTCAATAAAATTTGCGGTCAGGTTGCATTGATCAAGCTGGCTTGTAGTTGGGTATGATTTATTGTTTTATGGATCTTTAAACTGTTATCTAGAGTAGCTATTTTGTAGTAGTGAGTTTTGCAGCTGAAAACAAACACTTGGTGGGCTATTAGAGTGACCCGGGCTAGAGTAAGCCAGCCGAAGAAATGTTGTTGGATATCAAAATGTTGAGACAACGTCCTTTAGCAGCGCAAGTCTTCTACAGTAATAGGACGCTTCTCAATATTGACACTTATCGTTTGGTTCGGGGATAAGCAAAAAGTGACTATTCCAGGAATAGGTATAAATTGAGGTATAAGCGGGGATTAAATTAATTTTGCGTTTGGATGAAAAGTAAGTTTTTTTCGGGAATAAGAAAAATAGTGTTTGGATTGTTTGATTGGAATTGCGAGGATAAGAATAGTTATAATTTTAAATAATAATATTTTATCTAATTAATTAAGACAAAATATTAATTAAGTAATAATTTAACTTATTTAATCTACTAATTAATTATGAATATTGCTAAAAATCCTTAATATTAATAAATAAATTACTTGGTAATTAATAATTTAGTTAATTACAAATAATTTAATAAAATAATAAATTAATAAAAAAATTAGTTAATAATAGTCAGATGATTAATTAAGAAAATAATTAAATTACTCAAAATATTAATTAATTAAACAATATAATTAATTATTTAATTAGTAAATTAATTAAAATAATAAATTAATTACTCAAAAAATTAATTAAATATTTATTAAAGTAATAAATTAAATAGTTAATTAATTATCTAGTTAATTAGTAAATAAATTAATATATAAATTATTAGTTAAATAATATTTTATTATAAATCTAGCTTGGATATTTTATTATTAATTAAATATATTATGTTTATATAATTTATATTTAACTAAATTTATAATCGTAATTAAATTTAGAATTAAGCTTGGAATAGCACTATTCCGTCAAAACGATGGAATAGTTTATCCCAGCTATTCCGAAATAATCGAGAATAACGAAGTTTGACCGGGATAAAATATCCGGCCAAAATTCGTTTCGTTTGGCGGAATAGCGGGGATAACTAAAGCTATCCCCGCTTATACCGCCAACCAAACATGGTTAGAATTTAAGCGTGGAAATGGAATCTTTTTGGCAGGTTTCATTGCTGGATTTGTTCCAAATTTCAAACATTTGTTACATGTTGTACTCTCGACCTATACATGTTATTTTCAGGGGTGGACTGTACCGAAAGGATGTCCAAGTTGCTGATTGGCTGGCAGAAGGGATGTTATTTTAATTAATTCTTTCCTTCACGCGGAGTCATCCCTTTCTTCAAGCAAAGCTAATATTAATTAAATAGTTGTGTTGGTGACATGTTTTGCAAATGGTTTTGTAGAGCTTACACGCACACCCAAAAAAAAAAGGTTTTCTTTTCATGAATACAAATAAAGCATAAGGATTAAAGAATCGATTTTCAACTTTTATTTCTTTTTTCAAGCTTTAGAATAGAAATGACTGGTTCTAATGTCTTCAAGCTTCACGAGATCAAATGCAAAATATTTATTGGCAATGCCTGTTTAAGAAGGAGCTATTATTAAACTATTTGATAAAGCTTTAGGAACCTAATTACCAAAATCAGAAGTTCAGGGATCTATTTGCCAAATCTTCAATGATTTAGGGTTAAATTTTTCCTAGAAAATTCAGAGCAACAATAGGGAGACTATTTTCCCCATGTAGAGAAGGTATTTAATGACCTGACATAATCCCTTTTGACAAGTAGTAATACCCTTGTTTTAGTATTGCAAAGATTCACTTGTCTCCTAATGTTTGTAATTTTTTTAATCTTATTTTTATAAATTATCGTGTACTGCTGCGGATAGATAATGTAGAGATATTTAATTTGTTACGCATATTTTGAGTGCTATATAAAATTAACTAATATTCTAACAATATATGAAGTTTTCTTTGTGGAGATTAAGAGCGTTACGTAGAGAGTGGTTAGTCAAGGCTTGTGATAACGACATCGATGTCGACGGCTTTACGCGGAAAAACAAATGCCTGGAAATACAGTTCTCCATTCGCGTTGGATGTTATCAGTCTAGAGAAGAGCAAAAAAAGAAAAAGAAAAAAAAAGAAAAGGAATTATGGAATCCAAATTTGACTTGGCTTCCTAAATAAGAGGTCGAGAGAGATGTTGTAGTTTTCAGTTGAAAGGAAAAGGATGGGGCATCCTATTCCTGCACGAATGGTTTGGTATTTGGGCCCCTTTCTATGCGAATTGAAGTGGAATTATTAATTGGATTTGATTGTTGGTCCAAAAGCATGAGTTGGGGATCGGCGCGTAGGCTTATCTGATCAGGTACCATATAGGTGTTATCTGGTCGAGAAATGTAGAATTGTTGGAGATATTTTGCACTAACTATATATTCCTTTTAAATGCAATAGAATTAGCCAACTATTTTTGCTCGATATTAGATAAAAGAATTATTTTTTTGAAGATGGTTGATACATCACTTTTACCTGTGAAAAATGCTATATGTACATCTATACATGGGTGTAAATTTTATACCATTTTAGTTTTTAGAGTTTACAAAAGTTCATACGAATTTCAGTTAAAAAAAATGTGGATAAGACTAGAGATAGAAGAACTTTTGAATGGGTGGGGCGTACGTCTGACACTAGTCTACTTCTTACCTATTCCAAGTAGGTAAAAACATGTGAAACTTGTTGGACCTATGACCTAACGTTTTAGTTCATTTAATAACTCTTATATTATAAATTTTTTATGTGTTGCTTACTTTTATTACCTCAGTTAGTATATTTCACATAATTTATACAACTACAATTCTATTAGAAGTAAGTAAAAAGGCTGAATTTTGAATTCATGAATATCTTATTTACCATATCTTCTTGATTACTTAAAAAACTTGTAGTATTTGGTTGACGATGAGTGCGTTCAAATGTTTTTATAATTGACATCTATATTCAGTTTTCAAATTATTTTTTCAGAGTAAGATAAATCACTGAATAGATAAAATTTGCTATCTTACTAAATTATTATGAATGCCAAGATTTTTCAAATAGCAAAAAATTAAACTCGTTACTACTTCTAATTATATTTTTCGTACCGAACAAGTTACTACTAGATAACTCATTCCAACATTTAAATAGAACCTCACCGAACACAATATTTATCTAGCCAAAAAGAATCTTACTTGAGAAGCATGCAAATTTTGATAGAGAAGATGTGCAGTCAACTGACTAGAATAGTATACCATATATGTGGTCTTCAAATTTTTTTTTAGAATACATTAAATTTACGTATAAGTAAAATATTTTACTTTACTAAATTATGAATGCAAAAAATTTACAAAAAGCAAAAATTAAGATTCTTGTTTTCAAACTAATTTTTTTTTAAAAATAAATTATTGTTGAATAACTTATTTCGCCAATCACACGGATCTAATTTAAGGAGATAAAGAAACAACATACTCAAGCATCCAAATACAGGCTTAAAATTTGGTACAAAATGAAAGATATCAGTGTCACAAAAATAAAAAAAAACCAAAAAAAAAACTGACTTTTAAAGGGGCCATTTAGAAAAATGTTATAGGTGAGGGGGTCTTCATACATTTTCACCCCTATTATTATTTTAGTGGTAGGCCAATGATGTCTTGCAGAGGCCAGATGGCTCGCCTTTACAGCACATACATAACCGTAGTCTGACGACCACCTGATCACGATTGGACAGCTGCGGTTCGTGGCTCCTCCACTCCTGAAGGGATAACACTAATAATAAAGCTGAGGTAAATTACATTTGTACGGAAAGTGAGAGAGATTAATAAGAGGGGTACTCAGCTAGGGCTACTACCCGGGCTTTACTAAATTAGTACAAACAAAACAGTTTCACAGTGAGCTCCCCGATCACTCTCCACCCAGCAAACCACTAGTAATAGAAAAATAGTACATAATCATATACTCTGAACCTAATTAAAATCCATATACAATAATTATTACAAAACTACCTCCCACGCCATTTCCCTATTGCTGGATCTCGGATCTCGAAATCAAGAAACTACACATTAATTAAACAAAAAAGTTCTTAAATAAGAAAAAAAAAAACAAAAATGGAAGAGGGCAAAAAGTTCTTCAGAGGCGCCCTGCCGGAAAAAGATTTTTGGAGACAGGTCTTGACAAAACTCAAAACTCCTTCCTACTATCATTGAGCATCGCTCGATCCAGATTTCATCACAGAATTAGTCACCGAATACTGGAGAAGGAGTTGAATCGACGGAGCATATCAGTAATTTATACGGGCAGCAACATCTTCGAAAGCTAAGCATGTCGCGGGACGGTGAAGAATTGCCTGTGACGTCGTCCCACTCAGAACCTGTCTCATAATTTTTTTATTTTTTATTTTTTATTTTTATCGGGTGATTGCTCGGATATTGTTAATCCATCCGGCCGAACTGCAGCAGTTCGGTTAGGTTCGTTTCGGGTCCGGCTCGCCGCAGGACGGGCGGATCCTACGAGAGAGTCGTGGGCGCATCGGACGGGCAGCAGTCAGGTACGACTCCGACTAGGGGGCGGCGCGCCAGGCGGAGGTGGCGATGAGCGGGCGGGTGTGCCAGCCGAGGGTGAGGCAGCCTTCCCTCTCCTCGACCCGGAAGCCGCCGCCGCCGGAGCCGGAGCCGGAGCCGCCGCCGCTGAAGAGGGCGAGGAGCGTGCTGGCCTGCTTGAAGGCGTCGGACCCGATGGGCACCGGCTCGAAGCCGGCCCGGCCCATCCGCCCCCGCCACTGCGCCAGCGTCTCGTGCCGCTCCGTCCGCTCCGGCCCCTCGCAACCCACCACGTTGGCGATCTCCCGCCCCACGTACGCCTCCGCCATCACCCGGTCCGACGCCCCCGCCTCGCCCGGACCGCACCCCTCGAGCGAGTCGAACACGGTCGAGTAGTAGTGCAGCGCCTCCGTGAACCGGTCCCGGAACGAGCCGGCGTTGTGGTTCGCCTCCTGCTCCACCACCGTGAATACCCGGGGCCGCAGCGCGCGCACCGTCCCCAGCACCTTCTCCGCCGCCCCGGGCTGCGCCAGGACCTGGTGGAGCTCCAGCACCGCGTTCACCGCCACAGCCTCCTCCTCTTCCTCCTCTTCCTCCTTCACCACGGCGGCGGCGGCGGCGGCGGAGGGGTCGAGGTCGGCGAGGGAGGCGGCGACGAGGGGGCGGTAGCGGAAGTCGACGCGCACGGCGTCGGCGAAGCGCGCGAGCTTCCAGCCGACCTCGCGGAGGGCGTCGCCGGACGCGGGGGGGCCGACGGCGGTGAGGCGGAAGGAGGGGGCGCCGCCGGGGCGGAGGGCGAGGGCCTGGAGGAGGGCGGGCCACTGGAGGCCCTGCCTGACGCCCAGGTCGACGACGTGGACGCGGCGGCAGCCGGCGAAGGCCTCGAGGATGGCCTGGTTGGCGGTGAAGTGGGCGAACTTGAGGCAGGGGGAGGCCTCGTAGAAGTGCGCGTAGAGGAGGTCGGAGAAGAGAGAGGGGTCGGGGCGCGGCGGGCGGAGGTTGTAGACGCGGCGGGCGAGGGCCTCCGCGAAGTAGGCCGCGACCTTGCGCATGGCGCCGCCCTGCGACGCCGCGAGCACCGAGATCTCCTTCAGCAGCGCGTCCGCGGCGGCGAGGTTCTCCCGCTGCACCGCCTCCGCGCAGGCCATGAGCGCGTGGACGAGCCGGATCCCGGCCTCCTGGCTGTCCACCACCACCACCGGCACCGGCACCGGCACCGGCACCGGCACCGCCTCCGCTCCCCTTCCCCCGCTGCCGAGGGACGACGCCGACGAGGGCGAGGGCGAGGACGACGAAGACGACGAGGAGGAAGCCGCGGAGGCTCCGATCCGCATCCGTTTCCGATCCCTAGTGACCTCGGAGCACGGATCGGATCCGAACACCGCGGGATCGACCGCGGGAGCCGGGATCGGCTTCAGATCGCACTCGGCGGCGGGGCCCGCGGAGGGGAGATCGAAGTAGCGGTGGTGGTGCTCGGCGGTGGTGAGGATGGGTTCCGCAGCAGCAGCAGCAGCAGGAGGAGGAGGAGGAGGAGGAGGGAGAGGGGGAGGGGGAGCGTTGAGCTCGGAGATCATGGAATCGAGCCAGGATGAGAGATCGGAGGGGTTGTAGTGGACGACGTCGGAGGGGGGGAGATGGAGCTGGGAGAGCAGGAACCCGTCGTCGGGGCCGGCGCAGCTTCCCATCGCCATGGCCATGTCCAATTGCTCCAGCTTCTGCGCCACGTCCGCCATGTCCGACGACCTCACCTTGTACCCCAGCGTCGCCAATAGCTCGTCCATCTCCTCCTCCTCCTTCGACTTCGCCTCCTCCATCATCGTCTTCTTCCCCTTCCCCATATCCGCCGCATACCCACTTCCTCCTCCTCCTCCTCCTCCTCCTCCGCCGTCGCCATAGGAGCTATCCTGGTGCTCCCTCTTCATCTCCGAGTAACAGAGATCGCTCCAATTCCTCTTCTTCTCACTCTTCTTCTTCTTCTTCTTCTTCTTCCTCTTCCGCGCAGGGATAAAGGTGAACAGGAAGGGATCGAGGAGAGTAGAGGTTATCGAGAGTGGAGGAGGCAATCGGGGGAAGAAGAAAAGGGTAATAAGAATGGCGTGACGTTATCACACAGAAAGGGCATCTCTCTCCCCCTTTTGTACCGAGTCGTGCTTTTTCTTCTTTCTACAGAATTCATGGCCCAGTAAAAATCATACACACGCCAGCCTCAATTTATTTAAATTAAAGGGAAAATAAAAAAGTTATCCTCTATATTCACCATATCTGAAGATATTGAAGGATCCAAAAATGTAACTCACACAGGAGGCTGAATATTGAGCCCACATATGTGGGCGCACTATGTCAGCCTGATATATAAACTTCACACCAAAGAGATGAAACTTACGGAGGGAAAGGTGAGTAGCTTACTACCAGCATGATAAAGATTTGTTCCAATTAAAAATAATATGTTAATTTTATATTTACCTAACATGAAGTTTATCGTTAGCCAATTTTATTAATTTATGTGAAAGTGTTAAAAAAATCTTAAATGACAGAAATTTATGCTTTAATGTTTGGACTTGAAATATTGTGGTAGACTCATAATACAAATTAAATAAAAAAATATTAAATTTAAGATCTCTATTCTAGTAGTATATTAAAAAAATATAAAATAATCATTTTTATCTAACAATTTTTTAGACTATATTTGATATTACATATCGTACAAAATAATCAAAGCTCTAATAAAAAGCATTATTATATTTAAATAAATATTAAAGAAAACTTTATTTTTTATTTACAAAATTGATATTTTTTATGAAAATTTTATTATTTATGTATGCGTGCGTATTAAAAAATAATAATAATAAATAAAAATAATTATCGAACGATCACATTCTCTAGCTTGAAAAATTCGACATGAGAAAAGATTGGGGGGAGGAAGAAAGTAAGTTGACCCGCAGGACACCTGGACATCAATAAACGTGTAGTGGGTCCTATCAGTGGCTGGTGCGATTATTGAAGTCCACGTTTAACGCCGAGGCTAGTCCTTATCCCCAACTTGTGTGAGGCTGCCACGTGCCTCGCCGGCCTTCACTGTTTCTCCTTTACGGCACCCACCGGATATTCGTATGTGCGTGTCAGCGTACGTACGTTGCTGCGGGGTCCGGGCCCACCGTAGTGACATGACGCAGATGCATGCACGATCAATTAGAATTAGAATGACAAGTAGGCCCAGTCGCTGGGCCCCACATGTCAGAGGCACAGCGGTTATATACATAAGCCCTATGGCAAAGGAGAATAGTCCTTGTGTTGCAACTGTTGGTGTACCGTAAATTATGACTTTTATTATTTATTATTATTTTAATATTGAATTATTTAATTTTTATTATTGAGCCCTTAGTATTTATTAGAACTCGCAAATGGGCGGATTAGATAACCCGCGAGCGAATTATTATATTCGTGAATTATATGAACATGAATAAATTTTATTCGTAAAATTTTGGGTAGTCAACATCTTATTCCATACCCGTCCACGGGCGGATGGGTGGGTATGCGGATTACCAGCAAGATTTTTTTTTGTTCCTATACTTTTCAAATTTAAAAACACACATAAATATATATATAATTTTTAAAAGTATAATATGATTTGTTGTTTGAAATATTATAACATACAATAAAAATAATAAAATCTTAAAACACGTAAATTATATAGTATAAAAGTATTTTATCATCCCAATTTTTTCATGATGCAAAACTAATAAAATTTACAGGATTATAGAGTCAATATCATAAAGATTATTTTTTTAATTAAAAAATATATGCGAATACCTGTGGGTACCCGCGGGTTGCGCAAACTGCCCACAATTTAATCGGTACCCATCCGTTTTACTCATAATTTTTTGGGTAAGAAAAATTAGTATCTATACCCACAAATTTATGGGTAATCCGCGGGTACCCGTGGGTACGGGTAGAGATTGCTAGGTTTACTATTTGTTTAAAATTAATTTTATTTATTTACTATAAAATTGAACCGCATTCGGTATTTTCCTTCTCTTTTCCGATATTATAAAATTACGATGGCAATCGGCATTGGAGAAGTATGTAGTTAGGTACTTTCTCGATAACAGTTGTCATCATAATTTTATAGTATTTAATAAAAATTTTAAAATATTTAAAATATTTTGATCTCTCAAAATATAAATTAGTGTGTTTAGCTACATACTATGCTTAATAATTTAGATAGAAGTTGTTGTATTAATGCCAATTCATGTTTGTTATATCAACGCCAAAACTTATAATATTTTGATTATAGAAATATAATCAAAATAATTAATAAAATTTTTAAAACAATTCAAAATTAACAGATTAGGAATTGAAGTGAAAAAAATAGAGAAAAAAGATTAGACATCAAAGATGTAATTTACTCTAAATTTTGTAAGAAACATTTAAAATAGTAGTTTGAATAATAGATTAGCATCAATGATACTTTAAGATTATTAGGGTCATTTGTTTTAAACTTTTTTGTTTCAAAGATTTCATTAAACTATTGGTTTCTTACCGATCACGAGAATTGGCTCGATAGTAGAAAAGTACAAATTGAGCCTCCAAGTTAGATTCAGCGAAAATTTATATTTCGTTATTTTTAATTAATTTTTATGCTATTTCTGAATATTTTTTGAGTGTTACTCGTCAAAATAGGATGAAAAAGTAGATATTAACAAATAAATAAATACAGTGATAGTATCTTTAAGTAGTGTTTGGATCAGAATAAGGGGATAATCCCTTATCCCCTTTATATCCAAACGTAAATTTTTTATTTGAGAATAGTAATTTTCGGGTATCTGAAATAAGTTGGTATAACTATCCCTACCTATACCTTTATTTTCTATATATAACTATTCACTATTCTTCTTATTTCATATTATTTATCTAAATATTATTTTTTTTATCTCCGAAAATAACTCAATTTCCAAACGCTATTTTCCTTATTTGCTATCCGAAAACTAAAGCCTGTAATAAATTTTGATCCGTGAAAATTACCGTAGTGTACAGACAGAAAATAGGGAAATGTATGCTGGCGGTGCGGATCAGCCACGACGACCATCACTAAGTAAGTGTACCTCCACGGCTCCCATGCCTGGCAGCTTCATGCTCACGGGTGTACGGAATCAACTGGACGTCTGGACCCCAAGAAATTACGGTCCGGACTTGGTCTATCATGTTACCAAACATCCATTTCATGATTTTCAATTTTAAAGTCTTCAAAATTTAAAGTTAAACTATTTAATGTGATCTACAACATCTAAAAAAATTGTTCGAGTAATGATCTATTCTAAATAATTTGTTTGAGTAACGACCTAATCCACCAACATTAATAATATGTTAAGTCTAAATCATTGATCCCAAATACTTAAGTGCTATTATTTTTTTTCTTTTGAAAATAAGGTAGAACGCTACCCCCTCAATTAAATAATTTGTTTGAGTAACGGCCTAATTACTAGTATTAATAATTGATCCAAAATACTTAGGTCGAGTTTTTTTTTTTTGTTGAGAATAAGACATCACGTTACTTGTTTTATTCATTGATAAAAATAAACTTAGCTACCTATGTGAGGCGACTAGACCTCCATCCAGTTATTATATATTATTTGGGTCATATGTTCAATTAGAATTTCTTTTTCATTTGATGGCACATTTGGAATACAGGATTAGGAGGGATTGGATTCAATGTAATCCGGTCCACCATTAGTTCCTACGTTTTGGATTGGACTAACTAATCCCCTCCAACAAAATACTACTCTTAGTATGGGACTAATTAATTCCATGAAATACTACTCTCAGTTAGGAATGTCAACGGATCGGATTCGAGGCGGAATTTTAAAAACTTGAACCCGAATCCGACTACAAACCTGAAACTCGAACCCAAACCCGCACCCGAATCCGATGGATTCTAAAAATTCATATTCAAATCTAAACTCGGCAAAAAATTCGAAACCCAACCCGGACCCGAAAATCCTAAACAATTATTTCTCTTTACCATATTTCAAAACATATCTATACCTATACATGAATTCTCTTACCTAAATCCTATGTGGAAGTACCTCCTTAATTTGAGAAAGATGAGACTCTAAGTTATTTCTTCTCTTCTCTAAAAGCAGCATTTATTTTGTTTTCCAAGGCCCTAAGTTATTTCTTCTCTTCTCTAAAAGCAGCATTTATTTTATTTTTCAAATGACTCTTCATTATCGGTTGTATTTACTTGCATTTATTTTTTGTAACACCCATCTCTCCACCTTCATCTTGAATTTTCATGCCTAAATCCTATGTAGAAATACCTTCTTGATTTTTCAAATGACTCTTCATTATCGGTTGTATTTACTCGCATTTATTTTTTATAACACCCATCTCTCCACCTTCATCCAATCTTATCAATTTAGGATTGTTTTTCTTCTTAATTAATTAATCTCAATGGCCACACCAATTAGATGCTATCTCTTCTTCTTTACCAATTTTTTTTTATTTAATGGTTAATTAAGAATTTGATGATATTTATTTTCTCTCTCTAAATTAGTATTTTTTTTCTTAAATATAATTTTTCGTTCGTTTAATATTATATGAAAAATGTGTAATGTTTGTATTTAAATTTATATCATATAGTTATGTGAATGAGGTGCAAAAGGATCCGATATTTATGTAATAATTTTTCTTCTCCTATAGTTTTTTTTGTCTTTTATTGAATTAAAATTTCATTCTAAAAATTTTACTGTATCTTTCATAATATTAAATTCAATCAAATATGATTATATTCTTTTTTTTTTTATGTTCTATATCTTTTTTAAAAAATCTATAGATTTTTACTAAAAAGTTTTTATCCATCGCATCGCATGGGTTCCTACACTAGTATTACATTAAATCTATAATTTTTAAAAGGCTAAATTATAGAAAACCCCCTTATAAATATTATTTTTTTCACTTTTCCTCCATAACTTTCAAAAACCTATATTTTACCCTTTCAACATTTCAAGTTGTTGCATTTAGCACCCATCCGCCAACGTTCCATCATTGTTCCGTCCATTTCTTATAATTTATACCGAAAATGCCCTTCAAAATGACAGAAATATATTAAATTTTTTTTTCTTATAAAAGAAGTAAGGGCAGTTTGGTTATTTTGCCCTCTCCATTAGCGCCGAAACTCCTGAAAACAATTCTGAAATTTTAAAGAGGCAAAATGTAGATTTTTAAAAGTCATGAAGGGAAAGTGGAAAAATGGTATTTACAAGGAGGTTTTATATAATTTAGCTTTTCTAAAATACAAATTTAAATATAACATCAAATATATATATATATATATATATATATATATATATATATATATATATATATATATATATATAGAACTGGACTGGAATACTATTAATAGTATTTGGGCTCTTTTGCTATCAATTTTTTAGCCGTTAGATCTATACTTTAATCAATTCCACCCTTTAGATTATACTATTCAACTAACCACCCACTCAACCCTAGGGGGACCACTACTTAACCCTAGGGGACCACTATCATCCTAATCGTACAAATTTTCATCCAAGGGTTAAAAACTCGATAGCAAAAGAGCTCAAATACTATCAATAGTATTTCAGCCCAATTATATATATATATATATATATATATATATATATATATATATATATATATATATATATATATATATATATATATATATATATATATATATGTATATATAGTATGTCTCCTATGCTTTCGAAAGTATGGAGGACTCCGTGCTTGTAAGTTGTTTTCGATGATAGTACATTCGATTCGATGATCGGCTCCATTAGACATAATCTACGCTATTGAAACTATCTACAAACCAAATTTCATAATTTTTTGACATTATTTACCAAGCGATCAAAAGGTCTAAAAAATGACTATTTTAACGGTCGATATGGCACGTTTTTAAGTTCAACGGTGTAAAACAATCCAAACTACATGAAACTTTAAAAGAAAATTCTACTTAACATCAATAGCAAGATCAATACTTCTGATTTGAAATTTAAGTATTTTATCACTACTTTTTATGAGATTTTTATTTTCATCCGTTCATTTTGAGACTACTCATTCAGTAGGTAAATGAAGTCAAAAATTATAAAATTTGGTTTCTAGATAGTTCCAATAGCGTAGATTATGTCTAATGGAACCTCGTTGAATCGGATATCCCATCATTGAAAACAACTTACAAGCACGGAGGCTTCCGTACTTTCGAAAGCATAGGACCCTAGCTCTCTCTATCTATATACATATAGTGTTACGGCATTTTTGTTGGCGGATTTCGTGGAGTTGTATGGAGTCTTGAAGGGTCGAAGAAGACGACGTCAAGTTCAAAGGCTCGAAGATTCATCTATGAAGCTCTTTGCCCCCAAGGTATGTTTTAATATAGTTAATGGTGATTTACATACTTAATTTAAGTGTTTGGAGACATTAGAATAGGTGTGAAGACCAAAATTTTCTTTTATGATTGTTTGACTTCCTTTTCAGTGTTATCCTGTGTATTTGGATTTTTAACTTGCTGGTCAGATTTCAGTAAAAAATGATTTAAAATAAAGTTTTTACGCGATCTTTAAATATGACTTAAAATGAATAGTAACCGGCGTTTCCGGAATGGACCGAGAGAAGAGAAGGGCTTCGGACGCGAATCGAATTTCGATTCTGGCGCTTCAATAGCTCGTTTTCTATGTCTCAACTATTCTGGAACCAATGGTGCTATTGGTTTTTAATTTTGACACACGGTTTTCGAGAAAAATGAGTTTTATCAAGTGATTGGGGTCTTATGTTTGCGTTGTGTGTTGGAGAGCGTAGGGGAGGGGTTTCGTTGCGAATCGGCGATCGTTTCTAGTGAACCAAAATCGTGAGTTCGATGTTCCGGCTGTGCTGATCGCGATGGCGCAATCCGTTCGTGGATTCGACCATCGGATCGCGAGATATCGCAAGATCATTGCCGAGGGGACGAATATCGGATTTTGGATCTTTTCGCAAAAGGGCCCATATTTTATGTGCCGAATTGCGTGGGATCGGACGTGGAGGGGTGTCGACGCGTTTTACACGCGCTGTGAGGGACCTGGGTTGGAATTCCATGAGTTAGGGGACCTTTCTGCATTTATGTACAATATATATGTACTATATATATATGGTTGCATGTGTGTGTTGAGGAAACCCTAACCCTAGCCTTTCTCTTCGTGCCCTAGCCCAGCAGCTCCAACCCCCCCACCTCCTCCAGCACCTCCCCTGTGCGCCGCCGCCGCCGCCAGCCGCCCCTGGCTGCCGGAGGAGTCTCCCTCTCTCTTTCTTCTTCTTTTTCTCCTCTTCTTCCTTTCTTGGCCGGGAACCACGCTTGGGCCCCCGTGCCCTCGGACATCCCTCTGCGGCCGTGCCCCGATGACCGGAGTCCTCCCCGGCCATCGCCGCCGTGCTGCCGTGCTCTGGCTGCTGCTGCTACTGTTGCTGGTGCGGGCAGCACCTTCTGGACCCGAGCCGCCGCCGCCTCCCGTCGTCGCTACTGCCGTGCGCCGGCCGCTGGAGACCCGCCGCCGCCATCGCCTTCCTCCCCGGTCGTCCCCGTGCCGCCGGAGCGCCGCCGCGGCCGCTGAGGTCGCGCTGGGGCCTTTTCGGCCGAGAGCGTCGCGCCGCCGCCGGCGTGGCCCGTTACTGTCGCGGCCGCCCCCTAACCGACGTCGGACGACGCCAGCTTGCCGGTGCTCGCCGTCCCTGACGCTGCCGCCGCCATCCGTTGTCTTCCGGCCGTGCATCTGTCGTGGCCGAGCCTTCCTGGAGCTAGGGCTCCTCCGAACGCCGCCGTCGCCGCATCCCGTCGCTGCCGAAGGTGAGCATCGTCTTCCTTGGGTTCCTCGCGTCCGACCCTGGTCGCCGTGCACGCCGCCGTGCCGCCGTCCGCCGGCCGGAGCCTTCTGTTCCGGCCAGGGTGCGTTTTAGGCTGTTTTGGAGTCGACCTTGGGAAACCGAACTCCTGGCTTCCTCCCGATCTTCGGGAAGGTGAGCATGATGATCGTAATTATGTGCTGATCACCGTGCTCACCTCAGATGACGGCAGCGAGGTCCCGGTTCGTCGGTTCGATTGTGTCGAGCCCTTTAGTCGTTTGTATGTATGGTTTTCTTGAGCCGTTTGAGCCCGCGACTGTCTCTGTCGCTGTGGGGCTGTGAGCACGGCCTCCGCTGCATCATTCCCTGTATGCTGGTGTTCGCGGAGGGTTGTGCGGATGAGCGGAGTGCTCAAACGGCCCATTTATTGCTTTTATTTGTATTTATGTTGCTTGTTTGGGCTTGTTGGTACTTGTGGCAGCGTAGTGACACTGCGGACAGCAAGGGCGTGACTCTTGTGACCCCGTGGACTGGTCGTCTAGGTCCGTGATGCCCTCGCGGATGTCCGATTTGGTTTGAAGAGCATTTTCCGACGAAATAGTTGGTGGAACGTGCGTTTCGGTCGTGCGACTCACTTGTAGATTTCATGAGTGACCTAGCTTTGTCGCAAAGCCTTATTGGCTGTTCACCTTTGTTGTCCCGAAGTTTCCAGGACAGCGAAGGAGCGACGGAGGGTTCCGGTGCCAAACCGGCACTTTTCGGGAACCCGGAGAGCTGTTTTTGGGTGCGATTGTGTTCGTGGCACCCCGAGCTTGTGCTCGCTGTCCGGTCACCTTGTTTGGTGTGTTTGGGGACAGCGGAGGACTTCGTTTGGTTGTTGGTATTTCTTTGGGGCTTAGTTTGGGTTCGGGATCGTGCCGGCGGGTTTTCCGGACGATCCGACGGTTTCGGGTTGTGAGATCTTGCATGTTAGTGTCGACTCGGTGGGTCTTGACCCTGTTAGTGCTTTGTAGGTCCATTCGACTTTTCTGTGAGCCGTCGGTGTTAGGCTCCTCCGTACCTTCAGGTGGGTACTTCGATCCGGAGTCGGTTCAGTGGACTACGGTGATACCATTCTACCCCTTTCTCTTGCATGGTTTATTTTCAGTTCTCTATACTTCTTTTGTCTCTACTTTTGTGAGCTTGCCATTAGTAGAGTAGTTGTGATTGCATGTTTTGTTGATGACCTGGTTGGTCGGTGGGGATCGCCTGTTGTTTCGGCGACCCTTGTTTACTCGTTTATCAGTTGCTATTCTCGGCTGGTTGCCGTCCTGTGGTTTGAGCATATAGCGTCGATCGTCACTGCTCTTCTAGCACTTCACGTACACCAGCGGTTTGGCCACCGCTTGGGTGTTCTTTTCCGGAAAAGGGTCGCGCGCTTCCGACCCGTGAGCCTCTTGGCACGTGCATCTGCGGAGGTTATGTGTGGACAGTTGAGCGTGTGGTGCCAGTGCCATGGTCTGCGGTGCGTTCCATGTGGCCTGGTGGTGATTGGGTATTATTTGTGGTTACTTACATTTGATGCATGCGTTTTTATCGGCAGTAGCTTAGTCTTTTCATACCTGGTTATTTGTGCTAACCTGTGCTACTGTTCTTGTTTATCCATCTTTTTGTTGACCCTCGCGCCGGTGTGTACACCTCGCCTTCGTCGGCTTGCGGTACCCACTGGGAGGGGAGACGTGATTTATCATGTTCTCACCCCCCGTCATCGTTGTTGTTTTCAGGTGAGCTGGGTGGTGTGAGTCGGGACGTGGTGAGACGCGAGTACCTAGCGTGCATTAGAGGTCCCGACTAGTACCTCGTCAGATTTGGTTTACCCTGACCCTCTCTTATAATAGATTTGTGTTTATAGTATGGTTCAGTTACGTTGATTGTTGAATATCTATGTTTTATTGTGATCTTGTGATATCGTTTTATCGTGGGTTTCTATCCCTCGTGGTAGCCGGATTTCAAAATAAGGTTTTCGTGTGGGAAACAGCTTTCAAAAGAATTTCTGATCGTTTGGTTTTGGTTTATCAAAAGAGAGTCCTCGTGTGGGGGACAGGTTTCGAAAAGATATTTGAATGATTGAACTTAGGGTTTCAAAATAAAGCTTCTGGGTGAGAAGCACTTTTCTAGAATGATTTGGTGTAATGTGCATTGCATCATCCTTCGCCTAAGGATTTGTTTAGATTCATGCAGGTGTTAAGGACGATTAGCTGTATGTGGTGAATGTTGTTTGTGTGGATGAATGGATGATGTTTGGGATCCTGTTATGTATGATGGCACGCCGTGCAAATACAGGGGAGACTCTGTCCGTGTGGACAGAGGGACCTGTATTTGTGGCGGGTCTGTACGTTGCTCGGGCTAGGTATTTCAAAAGAAAAAAATGGTACGCTTTCCGCATCTAAAACTAGCCCGGGGCGTGACAATAGGTTTTTAATGATTTTTAAAAAGAATCGAAAAAATTCATGCTACGGGGTCCGGACCCTGGGAGCTGCGGTCCGGAACCCGTAAGCTAGTCTGGGATTTTCGCTGGTCGGGTCCGGACCCTGGGAGCTGCGGTCCGGAACCCGTAAGCATGTTAAGGTGTTTCGTTGGTCGGGTCCGGACCCTGATGACTGCGGTTCGGACAATGAAAGCTGAAACTTCAGGGTCCGGACCCGGCTATCGACGGTCCGGACCCCAACCGGTCGCGATTTTTTGAAAATCTATTTTTTTTTCAATTCTACTCTGATTCTAAGTCTCCTAAACCTATAAATATGATATGGGGGCTTCTCTAAAACGTGCCTAAGAGAGATTTATCTTTTAAAACTCTAGAAACTTGTCTCGGAGCCGTTTGTTCATCTTTTGATGATAAGTTTCTTTCTCTCTTGTGTCGACTTGGTTCTTAGGGCTTAAATTCTGATCTTCATCTGAGAATCAAGTCGATGGTCGCTTAGAAAGTTCTCCTCTCATATTCTTTGCTTCTCTAAGCGTTGAAATCACCATCAACAATTGTTTTCGGGGCTCCGGACGGAGCGATTACGCGAGGGCTTCGCGTGTGGCCGTGGATTCGGTGGACGGTCCTGGAGACGGAGCGTTGTTGCTGCGAGGAGTCGCAGTGTGATCGATCGGAGGAGTTCGGTAGATCGAGGACCAACGAAGGGGATCTACTTCGATTTTAGGGTAAAGATTGAGTCGTGGATTCGGTAAACCACCTTGTACTCTATTTTACTTAGTGGATTTTTCGTGTGATCGGTCCCGTAGGTTTTTTACTCCTTTTGGAGTTTTCCCACGTAAATTTCTCGGTGTGTTGCTTTAATTTTTCGCGCTTATATTTTTATTGCATCGAGTTGATTGTTTTATTGTATACACCTATTCCCCCCCTCTAGGTGTGTGTTTACCTATTAGATCCTTGGGGTATCATAACTCACAAGTGGTATCAGAGCGGGAATATGTAGTATATCATGGCCGAGGGCGGTAACATTAATCGACCTCCGCTTTTCGATGGCACTAATTATGCTTATTGAAAGGTTCGTATGAGAGCTTTTCTAATAGCCATCGACGAGCGTATATGGCAATCTATTGAATTTGGATGGACACACCCAATTCATGTTGTCGAGAATGTTAGCGTCCCGAAACCTAAAAATAAATAGACGAAAGACGAAATTGATCAATCGTCATATAACGGAAAGGGTATTAATGCTTTATTTAATGCGTTAACGCAAACCGAGTTCTCATGCGTTTCAGCGTGTGAAACGGCGATGGAAATTTGGGATACTCTCCAAGTAATGCATGAGGGTACTAGTTTAGTAAAGGTTCAAAAACTTCAAATGCTAACGAGCAAATTCGACTCTATTCGTATGGAGGAACATGAAATCTTTACGCAGTACTATACTCATTTACAAGATATTGTTAATACTTGTGCTAACTTGGGAGAGAAAATTGTCGAATCCAAAGTTGTTCGCAAAATATTAAGAACCCTTCCGGAAAGGTTTCGTCCAAAGGTTGCGGCTATTGAAACAATGAAACATCCTGATGAATTAAAAGTAGAAGAATTAGTTGGTGCATTACAAACTTTTGAGATGACTTTTCCTACTAACTCGTCTTCTACCAAGTCTTCTTCCAAGGGTACAGGGATGGCTCTAAGATCCACAAGGGAAGAAGACTCAAACACGTCTTCCTCAGATTCAGATTCGGACACTACTTTGGAGGATTTTGGAAAACAATTGGCGCTCCTAACGAAGAAGTTCCGACGAAACTTTAGAAAGAAACAAGCGAACAAAACGACTTCTTCCTCAAAGCAATCAAAGAGTAAAGGGAGTAATTTCTCCAAATCTAGGAAATCCGAGAGTTCTTCCAAGGAGAAGAAGAGCTCCGAAGGTCAAATCCAATGCTACAAGTGCAGGGGTTTTGGCCACATTGCCTCGGATTGTCCAAATAAAAAGTCTTCGAAAAAAAGGCTATGCAAGCTATTACATGGGATGATTCATCATCGGATGAATCCACCTCTTCTGATGAGGACGTTAATGCTACTGCTTTACTTGCAACTAACTTTTCTTTTATGTGTTTAGCCTCTACTTCTACTGATTGTTCTTCCTTATCTCTTTTGCATGAAAAATTTGCTTCGGAGACCGACACAAGCGATGAGGAGTCGGAAGAAGACGATATTGCTGCTGCCTATCATCAACTATTGATGGAATCTAAAAAGATGGCGAAACACAACAAGAAATTGAGGAGAAGACTGCTTGAACTCGAGGAAGAAAATAAGAATTTCGCTACCGTCTCTAAGTCACTTGAGAAAGAGCGAGAAAATTTGATCAAGTCAAACAATTCCTTACTAGATAAGTGTAAACTACTTGAAAAGGAAAAGGAATCTCATTTAGATAAAATAAATTTCCTTTCCAAGCAGTACACTGAGTCTAGAGAATCCAACTTGGAATTGACTAAAATAATTTTTCAACTCAAAAATGATCTCAATAAATTTTCATCTAGCACTTCTAAACTTGATAAAATGTTGGGACTTGGTCAAACTAACAGATTCGGACTTGGATATGAACGGATTTACGTTGATCAAGTCACAAAATCAGCTTCAAAGGACCTGACACAATCTTCTGCAACAAACCAAGGTATGACTTCTACACAAAAGAATAAATTTGTTAACAAAGCTTGTCATCGGTGTGGTGTTGTAGGTCACATCAAAAGAAATTGCAAACAAGGGATGAAGCAAGCCGCAACACTGAAACGACTATTTCCAACTACTAATCCTTCACTGTGACACCCTCAAAGACTGAAGAAAAATTTTCCTCAACCAAACCTAGGGCAACGACGCGTGAACCCGCAACAAAGATCAGGGGTTGAACCGAGGATGCAAGCATGGACGCCGAAAGAGCACGTTCCGAAGAAGCGTCACCTCATGAAGGCCTCAATTCAACAATTATCAAGTTCCAATAGGCCGACGCAACCCAAAACACGTAAGGTTTGGGTGCGCAAAGGTGAACTCTTTCCTTGCCTTGTTATACACACTTCACTGCATGCTTATGACAATTCGTCTTGGTATCTAGATAGTGAATATTCCCGACACATGACTGGAGATAAAAATTATTTTACTTCATTAAACAAGATCTCCGGAGGTCTAGTTGTTTTCGGAGATGGACGGTCATCTAAAGTTGTTGGAAAGGGAACAATCACAATTCCGGATGGCCCTACTTGTATGATGTTCTTTATGTTGAAGGGCTTAAGACGAATCTCATAAGTATTAGTCAACTGTGTGACAATGGATACTCTGTGCAATTCTCTGCTAAAGAGTGCACTGTGACTGGTTGTGATAATGGTTTCTTTTTAAAAGATATTAGGTCACAGAATAATTGCTACATAGTCCTTGTACTTCAACTGAGCAATATAACCTAGAGACATTAGACACTGAAACACTATGGCATGAAAGGCTAGGTCACATAAATTTTAAGGAGCTATCTAGAATTACACAGAAGGAAGTAGTTAGAGGAGTTCCTAAG
The DNA here is from genome assembly GCA_016920855.1 of Puya raimondii. Classification (NCBI taxonomy): domain Eukaryota; kingdom Viridiplantae; phylum Streptophyta; class Magnoliopsida; order Poales; family Bromeliaceae; genus Puya; species Puya raimondii. The sequence goes on from JABWPP010000050.1 coordinate 137,877,195, forward strand.
ATTTGTTTTAAAGAGAACACTATGTGTGGGGGTTGTCAATTGGGAAAACAAATTAGAACTGCACATAAGAATTTGAATCACTTAGGGACAACAAAATCTCTAGAATTACTTCACATGGACTTGATGGGGCCAACTAGAGTACAAAGCTTGGGTGAAAAACGATACATCTTTCTTATGGTTGATGATTTTACTCGCTTTGTTTGGACTGCTTTTCTACGTGAGAAAGCTGAAACTTTTGAATCATTTTCTGAAATTTGTCACCGTCTTTTGACTGAACGTAATGAAAAAATTGTACACATTTGAAGTGATCAAGGAGGAGAATTCATAAATTCTAACTTCATTTACTTTTGTGTTTTTAAAGGTATAAAACATGAATTCTCTGCTCCTTATACACCACAACAAAATAGAGTGGTTGAACGTAAGAACCGGGTTGTGCAAGAGATGGCTCGTGTTATGCTTCATAGCAAGAAAGTTGCACTACACTTCTGGGCTGAAACAGTTAACACGGCTGTCTATATAATTAATAGAATCTACTTACGCCCGGGTACTTTGAACACTCAAATACTTTCGTGTCTTCGGGAGTCGGTGTTATATTCTTAGAGATCGTGAAAATCTTGGCAAGTTCAACTCTCGAAGTGACGAAGAAATTTTTCTAGGCTATTCTACTACTAGCCGAGCCTATCGTGTGTACAATTTGCGCTCTAAGACAGTGGTAGAGTCGGTTAATGTAAAAGTAGATGAAGCTTTCTCCGTTGCTACTTCTTTTAATGAATCTATGTCTAATTTGCGTTTGAATGATGATGTTGATTCTCCTTTTACAATAAATACCCATGATGATGATTCTATTGATCAAACTGTTGCATCGCATGATTCTACTGCATCTCATGAATTCATTGCATCACATGACACATCTTTACCGCACGAAGCTCCTAGCTCATCTTCTAATCCTCAAACGTCATGTATCTCCAAAGATCATCCATTGACCAATGTGATTGGGGATCCCCATCAAGGTGTGCGGACTAGGAGACAACTTGAGTGTGAATTTGCATGTTGTGTATCTTTAGTTGAACCAAAGAATATCGATGAAGCTCTTCTTGATGAATATTGGATAGATGCAATGCAAGAAGAACTTGGTCAATTTTCTCGAAATGAAGTCTGGGAATTAGTGCGACGCCTTAAGCAACAAAATGTTATTGGTACCAAATAAATTTTTAAAAATAAGAAAAATAAGGAAGGTACTATAATCAGAAACAAGGCACGACATGTTGCGCAGGGCTATTCACAAATAGAGGGGATTGATTTTGATGAAACCTTTGCCCCGGTTGCCCGTCTTGAATCTATTCGTATTTTGTTCGTAATAGCTTGTCATTATAAAATCAAATTATTTCAAATGGATGTGAAAAGTGCATTTTTAAATGGTTTTTAAATGAAGAAGTTTATGTTGAACAACCAAAAGATTTTATTGATTCAAATCATCCAAATCATATTTTTCGTTTGAAAAAGGTACTTTATGGACTCAAACAAGCTCCGCGAGCATGGTACGAACGCTTGACTAAACATTTGCTTGATAAAGGCTATAACCGAGTGGGAGCAGATAGAACTCTATTTGTGAAACATTTGAATGATAATTTTATTGTGGCACAAATTTACGTTGATGATATTGTTTTTGGTGCAACTAAAGATAAGGATGCCGCAAAGTTCGCCGAGGTCATGACAAATGAGTTTGAGATGTCTATGATGGGTGAACTTACATACTTTCTGGGATTACAAGTAAAACAAACTGGTGAAGGGATTCATCTCTGTCAATCCAAGTACGCAAAAGAATTTGTGAAGAAATTTGGTTTGGAGAATGCAAAGGACTTCCCTACTCCGATGGGTACAAGTAACAAGGGTCTTGGATTGGATGCCCATGGGAAAAGTGTTGATGAGAAGCTTTATAGGAGTATGATTGGGAGTTTGCTCTACTTGACTGCTAGTCGTCCGAATATTGCGTTTAGTGTGGGAGTTTGTGCTCGCTATCAAGCAAATCCCAAAGAGATTCATCTGAAAGCTGTCAAGCGCATTATCCGGTATGTAAAGGGTACGGTGAATCACAGTATCTGGTATCCCATGGGATCGTCTCTTGATTTGATTGGGTATTCAGATGCTGATTGGGCTGGTTCAGTGGATGACCGGAAGAGTACAAGTGGTGGTTGTTTCTACCTAGGTCATTGTCTTGTTGCATGGCATAGTAAGAAACAGAATTGTATTGACTTGTCTACTGCTGAAGCGGAATACATTGCTGCCGAAAGTTGCTCAACTCAATTACTTTGGATGAAAAGCTTATTGAGCGACTACCGGATCCCCTCTAGTACCGTCACCATTCTTTGTGATAATACCAGCGCCATAAATATTTCAAAAAATCCTGTTCTACATTCTCGAACAAAACATATTGAACTACGATATCATTTTCTGCGTGAACTAGTTGAATCAAATACTCTTCAACTCACTTACATTTCAACCGATGATCAACTAGCTGATATTTTGACTAAGCCTTTGGATCAAAAATGTTTTCTACATGTACGAAAGGCAATTGGAATGAATCCTTCTATCTAGATAAGTTCTTCGGGCCATTGTCATGCATGTTTTTGGTTACTCATTGCATATCTTTTCGATTTTTTTTTTCATAACATGTCGTTCTTTTTGAAATGCTGTTTTTGTTTTTCCCGTACAACATTGCAATACCAGCAAATCACTTGACATAATTTTAATAGCTTCATGATATGCTTATTTTATTTGATTACTATTTGTATATCATTATATGTTCTGCTCTTTGAGATAACTCTCTTTTCAAATTCTGTCTACTTATTTTAGTTATTTTTGACACATCTCATTTGACCGTTAGATACAATTACTATCTGAATGGATGTTGAAGAAAACGTGAATAGCGATTTCATTATTGATTGGTTACTCGATAATTCTTCGATTTGAAGGTTGCACATTCTTAGTGTGTGCAGCTACCACATGTTTATGTGATGAATGCGAATCATTTTTTAAAAAAGGAGAGTTTTTGTTTGATAACGCTATTACCATATATAATGAGAGTAATTATAGATGAAAGATGCTCATAGAGCCACTCTCCAGAAGGAATAAGGTGGTTAGATAAAAAGATGCTCAAAGAGCCACTCCCCGAATTTTATTGGTGCATAATTCCTTTTGAATATATTATCTTGAGTCTTCTCATCTTTATGATTTTTCTATTCAATATTCCTCTGCAACATACTGTTTTGATAGTCCCTCGTATGCTTTAGATCTTGTTTGATATGTCACAAATAACGATTCTAAGTTCTAGAATTTGTTTCGATTTTTTCTCTCAAAATGTGCTATAATGATTTTTGATATATCAATAGAAATTTCATAAAATTTAGATATCGTGAAATATATTTCTTTTTGTTATGGTGTTTCTTTGCTGATATTTTTTAAACAATTTTAAAATATAAAAAAAAAATTGCATTTGTGTACGGGGTCCGGACCGTGCTAGCTAGGGTCCGGACCCCGCGCTCGAACCAGGACACAAGGGCATCGAAATTCGTTTTTGTTATTATGTTTTTTGGATTTCTCTCTTTTCTCCTGAGCTTCTCTCTCTAGAAAGAAGGTTTCCCATCATCTTTTGCACGGATTCGTCCAACTTCGTGTGAGTATTTTAGATTTCTGCCATGTTCTTACTGTGAAACCCTGCACTTTCAGGTGTTTGATTGCTGTTTCTGCGAAATAACTTGTTTTAACCTGCAATTTCTACTTCATGTTTGGTGCTAATTGCTGTTCTTAAACTCTTTATGTCATTTTGCATGATTTCGAACGTCCCATTTGCCCAGATCTGCGTCGACTGTGATTTTCGAACTATTTTTGGTGTTTTTTTGAAACTCAATTTTTAAGCATTTTGGTTCACATTGTTTGTTGCAAATAGGTTTCTCATGAATTTTTATGGCCCTAGGAACTTCTAGATGTGATTTTTCCAATTTTCTAAATTTATGATTTTTATGCGCTATTTTGTTGAACTAGTGTAGTTACCCGCGCAATGCAGCGGGCAGATATTGTTGTAGCAAAAAAAATTTTCCGTCATGACTCAAAGATAAATAATGCAAAAAAAAAATCTAAAGAATGTCTCATAAGTTTCCCCCCCAAACAAAAGAGTAGGACATCCTAACATTGCACAAATTCTTAAATAGAGAAGACGTAAAGCAACTCACTCATCCTATATACAATATGCAAAAAAAGAAAGAAGCAATCACAGAATTAGAGTACTCGAAACTAAAATAAAACGAAAGCAACTGTATTCAGCAATTTTAAACAACAAAAAAGTCTGACATACGTGAAAAACTTCTAAATATCAAATAAAATAAACTCACATAAGACATAGAAGTAAAAAGTAATAGTAATAGTAGCATGATATTTTTTTCTCGTTCTCCGCGAAATAAAAACCACACCATAATAGTAAGAGTAGCATCCATTTCAAGTACAAAGTATAGTATACAATTTTTATTTTCCCCCTCATCAGAGGAGATGGGAAAGGTGGTGGTGGTGGGGACGGCGATGGCATGTGCTGTGGCTGAGGTGGTGGTGCGACACTGGATGCAAAGTTAGGGGTGGTGGGTGAGGGCGGTGGTAATAGTGAGGGAGCTAAAGAAGCAGTGCGCCACGCCAATTGGAAAGCTACGACAGATCACGGACGTCATGACTATGAAGATGCATTTGGAGCTCGCCTCCGAGGGCTCGTCTAAATTTTGTTGGTATTCTCAATCTCGCCTATAACACAATTCATTAATGACGAATTAGTGAATCAAAAAGATTTGGATACATTATTAGTTTTAGCCAACATTTAAATGATGATATGAAACACTAAAGTCTTAACATTCAAATATAGGTCCATATTATAAACCATTCAGAAAAAAAAAAAGAAAAAAAAAGAAAGAAAAAGTAGAACCTAAAACTAAACCAAACTAATTAAGAACTTTTAGCATCTAAATGTTGAATTAAGAGTAGAATCTCAATTATTTTACTAACAACTATCTCACTGAAAAATTTTAAACCTCTACAGACAATTCATCAAGTATCTAATGTGCAAATCATGTAATTCTTAAATACGCAAGTTATTTAAAAAATTGCAAAGGCTCTACAGAAAAGCTAGAAAATAGTTGGCAAAAGATGTTCTTTGCTTAGACAAAAATTGTCAATGGCTGTGAGGAAGGATAAGGGCCTCATGCAACAACATGATGCTGTCAAACATTCTTTAAATGAGAGAAAAAAACAAAATCAAAAAGTTAAAGCATGAAATACAATCTAGAGATATGAACTTACTCTCAAACCATTCAACTATTTCAATCTAATTACTAAACTAACTAAAAATTATTGATGGGTTCATTTCAAAATTGACATTTGAGGGGTTCAACTAATTCAATTATTTCAAATCTTAAAATTGAAAAAAAAAAAACCTAATTGACGAAAAGGGCAAACATAAATCCAAATTAAATGACAAATAAACCCTAGTTATGAAGCACCTCCACCTTATAATCGTTGCCGAACTCGACGCGGAATGCATCACAGAGGAATAAAAGATAGAGCAAAGTGCGGAAAGAAAGCATAATATTTTTTTTTTAAAAAAAGAACCCATCAAATATGCACTAAATAACAACATACCTCTATAAAACTTTTTCATCTGAACTGTTGCTTCTTCACAATGCAATAGACTTGCCCGGTCTGGACACCCAACCTCAATTCAAGAGAAAATTAATCTAGATATTCATTTAATTCAAATGGAATCCACATAATCAATTTATGTTTTGGTTGAAAGTCACTAAAGGAGTCCTTTTAACACTAAACATTAGTTTTTTCAGTGAAAAAAAATAAAATGTTTAATTATCAATTTTTGTCCACTATATATCCTATTTATTTTTGACAGATTCACATCAAGTCAGAATTAAACACTAAATAAAAGTCAAAATTGGTAAAACGCAAGGCATTTACCAAGATCACGTGCTTCCCCTTGATATCGATCTTGAGGTCGCCGGATAGGTCGCCGGATATTGTGGGCTCGCCACTCGACTCAGTTCCCATGCCGTAGGACTGGACGCGGAAGAATCCAAATTAACTGTGTTGACAGCACAGACAATGTAGAACTGGAAAAAATGTTGGAGTGCTCAGATTTGGATATAAGTCAAGTATCCCTCATTCACACTACATAATAGATTACGCTTTTCGATAAGAAATAATACTCTTACATTCAATAAAAAGCAGTGAATACAAATCTATTTATGCTACCAAAGCTGCGTGGATACCCAGATTGGAAGAACTTATTCACGAAAGATTCAACTATTTTTTGACAAATTGGTTTGGAATCGTGTAAAATTTTCACCTACAACAGAATACAGAAGCTCCAATGAGACCCACCATAAAGGAAAAAACTCAGTTGAAAACTTTTCTAGACAGAATGAAAAGAGAGACACAATTCTTAAAAAGAGATGTAACTTGGTTCACCAAAAAACAGGAGTAGAAATGTTTTTTCACCCGGTAATCTCAAAGTATAAGTTGATTAGTATCATATGCAGCCACATACATTTAGTTTATACTTAATGAGCCAGCTGAGGTAGTATCATAAAAATAAAGGAATTACTGCACATCACACTCCAACACGAAATCTTTAAAGGATTTTAAAAGCATTCTTCAAGTGTTTGATGACAGATATTGTCATCCTGCTCAAAAGAATGAGGTGCAAAGAATCAAGATGATGCTTACAATTTGTATCCTCTTCTATGGCTTGATTGATTTGTCATGTTGCTATTTTTCTATGTGTTAGCACTTTTCCCTGAACCAACAATTGTTGCGAGTATTATAGTGAATTTTAAAGTTTTTTATATTTCATGAAACCTGTAGAAAAATTTAATATTGATCGACAAATATAAAACCAATGAAACCTAAAGGTACGTCCTTAATGTTTCAAATAACCTACTAAAAAAAAATAATTTTCTAGAGACCCATTAATTAGTATGTTTTTCATTACCACATCTTAGCAATTTGAAGCAGTAATGGCGGCTGCTGAGGGCATTGAAGTCAAGGTTGGGTTGTCTCCTTTATCGGCTCATGATTTCCTCTCTCCCTCCCTGCATAGCTCGGTGCTTTCCCTTCCACAGAGCGACCCCGAGGGATAGAGACCCCATCCATCGCAAAACGGAGGAAGCAGCGGCAATCGCCTCCTCGGCCTCTTCTTCTTCTTCTTCTTCTTCTTCTTCTTCTTCTTCGCGCGGCGTCTTCTTCCTCCGTAGATCTCTGCGGCGGCTCCTCGGACGCGGAGGCGAGAAAGATTCGAACCAAGCTCCTAAATCTGTACAAATCAAAGCTCCAAAAATTAAAATTGAAGCCAAATAACTTGAAGAACCAAAACGGAACCGGATTCTGAGAACCAGATAACCTCAATTTTAAAGTTTAAAAACTAAAAAATTTACAAAATTGAGGACAAATTAGGGCTAAATTGTACCTGTCTCCGAAGATCTGTTTCCCTGAGCTTGGCCTCGATCTCTTCGACGCTCGAAGAGGAGCCACTCCTCGCCTTGAGGAGCCTCCGCGGCACCTTCGCCGGGAAAGAAAGAGAGAGGGGAGGGGTATGGGGGGACGCGGAGGGGTTTGTAGAGCGTCGCAGGGAGTTTCGGGGGAGGGGGGGGGGCGGGGCGGTTTTGGCAGATGAGGGTTCTCGAGGGTTGGGAGATGAGGGGGGTTTGGGAGAGCGCCGCGGGGATTTTTTTGGGGGGGGGGGAGAGGAGGGGCTTGGGAGAGCGGGTTTGGGAGAGGAGGGGTTTATCGAGAGAGAGGCCGAGGGAGGGGTGGCGGTTTTGGGAGATGAAGGGGCGGAGGGTTGGAGAGAGAGAGAGAGAGAGAGCGCGAGAATCCACCGTAAGAGAGAGAGAGAGAGATCAAATAGGGAAAAATAAAAAAAAATTCTAAAAAAGGACAATACGCCACGTGGCAAGTTGGAGCAAACTAAGTAAAAAATCGCCACGTGGCAAGTTGGAGCAAACTAAGTAAAAAATCGCCACGTGGCAGTTTGGTGAGAAATAATGATAAGTAATAGATAATCAACAGGGATTTTTCACAATGACATTTCCCTTGTTCTTGGTGCTGGTTGTGCTTATGAGTGGTGTTGGTCGGGGCGGGCGGCGTAGAAAACTATGGCACATAAACGCGGTCGGTCCCCCGATGATGAGGGCAGTGAGTATCATGCCTCCGAAGGGTCTGAAACTGAGTCCGATCCTTGTTCACCGGAGGTTCTCCCTAGGAGGAAAGGCGAGGAGCCCGCAGTTGAAAAAGGAAAAGGAAAGGAAAAGTTGGTCCCTAAGAGGAGCACTAGGCGCACGGGCGGTATTGATATTCGTGAATCGGCTTCTGCGCCACCTCGACGCCGTACACAGCAAGATGAGCCTGTTTCCTCCCAGCGCGTCTCCATGTATTCTGCTAAAGTGTGTATTGGGGAGCGCGACGTCGCTGTTCGGAAACTTATTGAGGAAGCACCTCCATTTGCTCAGTTGTATGAAAATGGCCACCTTGCCGCCATTTGTTACTTTCCTGAGCAGAAGGATTATTGTTTAGAGCTGATCCGGGATTTCTACATGCGCGCCGGCTATCTTCAAGACGCTGAGGGTGGTCCGTATGTGTCACGCCCCGCCGGCCCTTTTACACCGACTAGGTGGAAAGGATAACCGCACGGGCGCATGCCCCAGACCCGCCGAACGGATAGAACCTCTTCTACCCGCCCAAGGCGTCACAACACAAGCTTATCCACGAGGTTCCAACTAGGAACGGAGTACAAGAGTTGCACAAGCAAAGCATCAACATAAAGAAGTTCTACTTCTATTACATCACATGGCACAATATACATGTCCAAAATTTTCTTTTCTTTCTCTTTCATTCCATACATCATGTTCCAAAACTATGGAATATACAACATTCATACAAGAATGAAAATCCCCTATGCTATCATGGTCCAAAAATAGGGGTACAACTCTATGTATCACCAAAATGGAAGGGCCGCTATCTAAAGAGCCAAACTCTTGCCTGGCTCCGCCGCCTCACTCGCGGAAGGACCTGGAAAATGTGGGGTGAGAACTATAAATATGGTTCCCAGTGGGTAAGGCCACCCAAGAGAGAAGCTCGACCCACCAGGTCCAAAGAAACACCATATGCATAAGTTAGATCATATATAACTATGCAACAATTATTTACATGCTTGTAAATAAACATAAATGATGCAACCAAATGAAATATAATTTATCATTCTCTCCTAGGTTCATCCTATGTCTCACAATGACTAAGTTCATTTACTTGTCATTTACTTATGGTTTCGGAATCGCCGTCTCACCATAATTATTCCAACATTCGAGGAGTGAACTCGTCACCTCCTAGTTCGAGTAGCGAACTCGTCGCATACTCGGGATAGCGAAATCGTCGCCTACCCCGTCTCAACACCGCCATTACATGGCATGGATAGCGAACTCGTCGCATATCCGGGATAGCAACCTCGTCGCACATCCTCTCTCGACACCGCCAACTCAAGGCGAGGTAGCGAAATCGTCGCCTACCCGGGATTGCAAACTCGTCGCACATCCCGTGTCGGTACGGCCAACTCATGGCATGGTAGCGAAATCGTCGCCTACCCGGGATAGCAAAATCGTCGCACATCCCGTCTCAATACGGCCAACTCATGGCATGGTAGCGAAATCGTCGCCTACCCGGGATAGCAAAATCGTCGCACATCCCGTTGTTCACGTTTTTTCACTTGCCAACCTAAGTCTCATGACCTTAGGTTCAAGTCACTAAGTCTCGCCTATGTTCAATAACACTAGACTTACTTTCTCATTATCAACCTAGGTTCCATGACTCTAGGTTCCAATCTCATGTCAAACCTATGTTCAATGACACTATGTTTCAATCTCACATGTTCCAACCTATGTTCAATAACACTAGGTTTCAATCTCACATGTTCCAACCTATGTTCAATAACACTAGGTTTCAATCTCATATGTTCCAACCTATGTTCAATAACACTAGGTTTAACCATACATGCAACCATGCAACAAGTATTAATATTTGAATTATACTTGAAATATACATCATGCCATAGGATCTCCTTGTTCATCCTATCATGATTTTTTTACCTTTGCCAACTTGCAAATTCTAGGGTTCACAACACATACCATTTTATCTTTAAATAGATATTTACCCTAGACATGGAAGTGACCTAGTCACTTCGGTAAACACAAACCCACCTCAAGAACTTCCAAATTTTTGTATTCTTCAAGCTCCTAAGTGTCCAAGCTTTGAGTTCTTGCTTCAACCCAAGCTTCTACAAAAAACGGTTCGTTACTCATTACGAACCCTAAATTCAACTCAACATGTGAAATCAAGTGTTCTAACATGATTTCCTATGCCTCAATTGCAATTCCCGAAGGTCCAAATATTTTTAGAACCTCTCATTGCAAAAGCCCCAAATCTACTTAGGGTTTGCATGCATGCAAGCCAAACCCTAAATTTCATGGCCAATCTCTCACATTTTGTGCTTTAGATTGCCAAGGGTTCCCAAAAACCTCATTTCAAAGGATTAAATCCAAGATTTGAACCCAAAACGTGAGGTACTAACCTTAATCACGAAATCCCCAAGCTCATTTTTGCACCAAGAAGCTTCTTTTCTCCTTTGGAAGCTTTTTCCAAGATCAATCCACCCTTTTCTCCAAGTTTTGGAGAAATCTCTAGAGAGAGAAAGTGGAGAAGATGAAGAGGAGAAGTGGAGAAGAAGATGACTGAGAAAGGGGGGGTGTTCCCTGCCTTTCAAACACCTCCACGAGTGTGAAAAGACCAAAATGCCCCTCTCCACACTTAACACTCTCAACCAGCCAAAACTGGGCATTGTATACCGGTATGCGCATATGCATACCGGTATACCTCAGAAATCCCGCAGAATTCCGAGAGCTGGATTTACTGTTTTGGCCATCGCGTACCGGTATCCTCTTTAACATACCGGTATACAGTGACATTCCGGTATTTCCCGGAGAACTCCGCAAAACCCGAGAGCTGGGTTTTCGGTTCAACCACGGCATTCCGGTATTCCTTATGCACATACCGGTATTATTCACTTCAGTACCGATATGGAGATCCACATACCGGAATCCAGTGCAGACTTCACAAGTTTAGCAGTTTTAACTTTTCGAAGTCCGTTTTCGCGCCTCGCTTGCGCCGAAAACTCTTCACACAAGTCCCAAACTTGGCCGAAGCCTCACATATAGCCTCTCATGCCATTTTTTCACCGGAACTCTACAATTTGCAGAAGTTCGGTACGGTGCACTGAAATTCAGTGTACTACAGTATGTGTTCCTGACTACTGTGCGAGGGATCACTTTGGATGTCACTCCAGAGACGATCGCTATGGCTCTTGATATGGAGGCTCGCACTGACGGTGTTGATTATCTGAAGGGCGGTATTGAGTCACTTCGCGACTGGCGTAAGGTGGTTAATGGTGTGTGCTTTCCTGACACTCAGTCGGCGGGGAATTCAGTTATGACCACATGGAGGAAAGAGCTACCACCCTGGTCGTCCGGGTAGTGTGTGCAGCTACCACATGTTTATGTGATGAATGCGAATCATTTTTATAAAAAGGAGAGTTTTTGTTTGATAATGCTATTACCATATATAATGGGAGTAATTATAGATGAAAGATGCTCATAGAGCCACTCTCCAGAAGGAATAAGGTGGTTAGATAAAAAGATGCTCAAAGAGCCACTCTCTGGATTTTATTGGTGCATAATTCCTTTTGAATGTATTATCTTGAGTCTTCTTATCTTTATGACTTTTCTATTCAATATTCCTCTGCAACATACTGTTTTGATAGTCCTCGTATGCTTTAGATCTTGTTTGATATGTCACAAATAACGATTCTAAGTTCTAGAATTTGTTTCGATTTTTTCTCTCAAAATGTGCTATAATGATTTTTGATATATCAATAGAAATTTCATAAAATTTGGATATCATGAAATATATTTCTTTTTGTTATGGTGTTTCTTTGCTGATATTTTTTAAACAATTTTAAAATATAAAAAAAAATTGCATTTGTGTACGGGGTCCGGACAGTGCTAGCCAGGGTCCGGACCCCGCGCTCGAACCAGGACATAAGGGCATCGAAATTCGTTTTTGTTATTATGTTTTTTGAATTTCTCTCTTTTCTCCTGAGCTTCTCTCTCTAGAAAGAAGGTTTTCCATCATCTTTCGCACGGATTCGTCCTACTTCGTGTGAGTATTTTGAATTTCTGTCATGTTCTTACTGTGAAACCCTGCACTTTCAGGTGTTTGATTGCTGTTTCTGCGAAATAACTTGTTTTAACCTGCAATTTCTACTTCATGTTTGGTGCTAATTGCTGTTCTTAAACTCTCTATGTCATTTTGCATGATTTCGAATGTTCCATTTGCTCAGATCTGCGTCGACTGTGATTTTCGAACTGTTTTTGGTGTTTTTCTGAAACTCAATTTTTAAGCATTTTGGTTCACATTGTTTGTTGCAAATGGGTTTCTCATGAATTCTTATGGCCCTAGGAACTTCTAGATGTGATTTTTTCAATTTTCTAAATTTATGAATAATCAACAGGGATTTTTCGCAATGACATTTCCCTTGTTCTTGGTGCTGGTTGTGCTTATGAGTGGTGTTGGTCGGGGCGGGCGGCGTAGAAAGACTATGGCACATAAACGTGGTCGGTCCCCCGATGATGAGGGCAGTGAGTATCATACCTCCGAACGGTCTGAAACTGAGTCCGATCCTTGTTCACCGGAGGTTCTCCCTAGGAGGAAAGGCAAGGAGCCCGCAGTTGAAAAAGAGAAAGGAAAAAAAAAGTTGGTCCCTAAGAGGAGCACTAGGCGCACGGGCGGTATTGATATTCGTGAACCGGCTTCTGCGCCACCTCGACGTCATACACAGCAAGATGAGCCTGTTTCCTCCCAGCGCGTCTCCATGTATTCTTCTAAAGTGTGTATTGGGGAGCGCGACGTCGCTGTTCGAAAACTTATTGAGGAAGCACCTCCATTTGCTCAGTTGTATGAAAATGGCCACCTTGCCGCCATTTGTTCCTTTCCTGAGCAGAAGGGTTATTGTTTAGAGCTGATCCGGGATTTCTACATGCGCGCCGGCTATCTTCAAGATGCTGAGGGTGGTCCGTATGTGTTCCTGACTACTGTGCGAGGGATCACTTTGGATGTCACTCCAGAGACGATCGCTATGGCTCTTGATATGGAGGCTCGCACTGACGGTGTTGATTATCTGAAGGGCGGTATTGAGTCACTTCGCGACTGGCGTAAGGTGGTTAATGGTGTGTGCTTTCCTGACACTCAGTCGGCGGGGAATTCAGTTATGTCCAAGGAGCTGCGTCCAGAGTATCGGTTTTTGAACTTCATAGTTGTCTACAACATTCTTCCAACTATGAACACCAAGGTGGTCCGTTGGGAACGGTTATTATACATGTATCTCGTTGGACATCCCGCCGAGGCCGCGGCACGGGGCCTTAATTTGAACATACCATTTCTTATCTGGCATCGCATGGCGAAGAAGATCGAGACTTCAAATCAGGTCGATCGTCTTCCTTATCCTCTGATCATTATACGAATTTTGCAGCAAAAGGTGGTCGATGTTCATTGTGCTTCGTATGAACATAGTCTTGGTCAAATTAATGAAATGACGCTCAATAAATCAAGACTTGTTGGACGTCCTTCCCCGGCTATCGGCCCTACCGGTTCCTCTCGTCAGTGTCCGAGTTCTTCTCAGCCGCCTGAGCCTGTCTCTGAGGAGGATGTCTCGGTGACATCTATTTATCGGGAGCAGTAGCGTCTTTCTTCTGAGCACGAACGCATCTCTACCGAGCTTCATCGTCTCTCCTCCGAGCAAGAGCGTCTTGGTTCTGAACAAATCAAGATCACTAAGAAACTTAGCAAGCTTCAGCGGATTATGCAAGCAATCTTCGATAAGCTTGGATGTTGCAGTGCAGATATCCCTCCGCACGATGGTGACTCCGATTAGTGATCATGGCTGAGGACTTCGTGCATTCCTTTGATCATATTTGCTTTTCGCATGTTTTCCTCTTTTTTTGTATTTTTGCGTTTTCTGACAAAAAGGGGGAGATCTTACTTAGGATTTGGTGACTTAGGATGTATTAGGATGTATGGATGTATGACTTAGGATATGCTTTCTTTGCTTATGTTTATGCTGGTGCATTCATGATTTTTAATGCTATATTTTATCTAGTACTTGCTTTTTGCAGGAAGCAGAAGACTTCAAGACTCCTGGTCGTGTCTAAGTCATAGAGTTTATATTAGGAGTTGATTTGAGTGTATTTTTGAACTTATTGGATCGGTCATGCGTGGAGTTTGTTGTTTGGTGATTGCGACAAACTCTGCTATTACATTTTATTTTGTAGCTAAATGAGCTTCGAGTATGTAATTTTTATTTTTGTCACGAAATCGCCAAAGGGGGAGATTGTTACGGCATTTTTGTTGGCGGATTTCGTGGAGTCGTATGGAGTCTTGAAGGGTCGAAGAAGACGACGTCAAGTTCAAAGGCTCGAAGATTCATCTATGAAGCTCTTTGCCCCCAAGGTATGTTTTAATATAGTTAATGGTGATTTACATACTTAATTTAAGTGTTTGGAGACATTAGAATAGGTTTTTAATGATTTTTAAAAAGAATCGAAAAAATTCATGCTACGGGGTCCGGACCCTGGGAGCTGCGGTCCGGAACCCGTAAGCTAGTCTGGGATTTTCGCTGGTCGGGTCCGGACCCTGGGAGCTGTGGTCCGGAACCCGTAAGCATGTCAAGGTGTTTCGCTGGTCGGGTCCGGACCCTGATGACTGCGGTCCGGACAATGAAAAGCTGAAACTTCAGGGTCCGGATCCGGACCCCAACCCGTCCCGATTTTTTGAAAATCTATTTTTTTCAATTCTACTCTGGTTCTAAGTCTCCTAAACCTATAAATATGATATAGGGGCTTCTCTAAAACGTGCCTAAGAGAGATTTATCTTTTGAAACCCTAAAAACTTGTCTCGGAGCCGTTTGTTCATCTTTTGATGATAAGTTTCTTTCTCTCTTGTGTCGACTTGGTTCTTAGGGCTTAAATTCTGATCTTCATCTGAGAATCAAGTCGATGGTCGCTTAGAAAGTTCTCCTCTCATATTCTTTACTTCTCTAAGCGTTGAAATCACCATCAACAATTGTTTTCGGGGCTCCGGACGGAGCGATTGCGCGAGGGCTTCGCGTGTGGCCGTGGATTCGGTGGACGCTCCTGGAGACGGAGCGTTGTTGCTGCGAGGAGTCGCAGTGTGATCGATCGGAGGAGTTCGGTTGATCGAGGACCAACGAAGGGGATCTACTTCGATTTTAGGGTAAAGGTTGAGTCGTGGATTCGGTAAATCACCTTGTACTCTATTTTACTTAGTGGATTTTTCGTGTGATCGGTCCCGTGGGTTTTTTACTCCTTTTGGAGTTTTCCCACGTAAAGTTCTCGGTATGTTGCTTTAATTTTCCGCGCATATATATTTATTGCATCGAGTTGATTATTTTATTGTATACACCTATTCACCCCCCCCTCTAGGTGTGTGTTTACCTATTAGATTCTTGGGGTATCATAACTCACATATAGTTTGGCTACTATACTATCAATAGCACCAAGCAATTGGGGCTATCAAGTTTTCTGCCGTTAGATCTACCCCTTTGACTATTTCCACCCGTTAGATCATACTATTTAACCAACCATCCGCTCGACTATTGGGGGAGCCTACCTCGAATGTGTAGAGACCTACCACATGGATAGAGTCTTCCCAGTCTATATGGATAGAGTTTTTTCTGTACATGCATAGCATAGGGGCACAAGTTATATCATACAATAATATAACCAACACATAACGTATGAGCAAATACAATATGAACTTGTAAGAGGATGATGGATCTAGATAGAGGGAGAGATAACATGATTAAACAACCATAACTATTCGAAAAACAAAGTCCAAAATCCATTTACTACGAGAAAAATAAAATTGAACAAAAAACCTAAATTCCAAGGGTTACAACTCACACGATGAAAACATAACTATATGACGAAATGTAAAGTGGCAAGTAAAGAGTTTGGAAGTTATAAGGTTCGAGGTTCCCAAGATAAGTCCAAAACTAGGGGAGCTATTGAGATTCTATCTCCCGCGCCCTCACATGATGTCTCGACCCTTCATCACCCGCATCACCTATAAAAACAGGGGGGGTTGAGGGATGAGAAATATATGAATATCAGTGGATACAACAAGTTGTGGAGGGCAAGCAGCACTCACCAGTCAATCGAAGAGAAAAGCAGGATAACTATATCGGTAGCCAACTACATTAGTATAAAAGCAAGCAAGTAAGAACATATATGACAACAAATAAAAATTAATACTATTGTAATCGAATCGAGGTACTAGGTATGCCATGTGTCAACCGAATGAATAGTCCATCAAGTAAAACGAATAGTCCATCAAGTAACCCAATCCATAACCGTCGTGCTTGTCATGCCCCAGACTTGCCGTACGCATGGGAATCACTCCCCACACACGAAGCATCAACCACCCATCAACAGCAAGTCCTAGGAGTCTACAACTATACAAATCCTAGGAGTCTACAACTAACAAGTATCAGAATATAAAATAACTGAAATGTTAAAACAACACTGTACATAAATACATCCACAGTACATCATACATCTCCTAAGTACAACTGTAAAATAGATACAATCTCTGCTGGCCCTGCTAGTCCAAATATGCACAATATGCCACCAAAAGTAGTATACAACTACTGGTCCTCCACTAGCACGGTCAACTCGGGTAGGAGATGCTATCTATCCTGAAAACCCCTTATCTTGATTAGTAGCAGCAAGAGCTAAGGGCTCTAAAATAGAAAAATAGCAAATAGAGGGCGTGAGAACTACTGAACTGTAGTCCCTAGTGCGTACCATCACCGACGGCAACGAACTACCCACTAGGTCTATTAAAGACAAAAATAGTAATTATAACTGAAAAAAGCTAGATATATAAATAGATGCTGAAAGATAAATTACCACTATTATACCTCTATACAATAACTGCTGAAAACTGTAAATCATGTATAACATGCATCAACTAGCTCCCGGATAATCAAAGATGTAACCCAATCACACCGATCGACTCGTAAGTTTGGTCAAGCCTGCGCCTGTCTTATGCTCGACCCTCACCCAAGCCTGGTGGTCCGTCGACGCAGAGGCAACCTATCCACTAAATCATCCGCTAGCCTCCGGAGGGGCACTCAAGGGGTGCGACCCTCTCGAGTAGAATAGTATCTCAATCAAGTTCAATAGGGCTCCTACATGCTATGATCATATGCGAATAACCAACCAGATCATAATAAATACTATCAAGGTGCCCTCGGAATAATCAGATATATATTTCACTGTCTTCAACCACCATACTGACCCACAACTTCCTAGGTCTCGAGCATGTCTGAACTAATTGATTTTGTATACATAAATAATATTCAATGCTACTGAGGAGCTGACAATGAAAATGAGATGAATAGAGTTTCAGTTAGATGCCATTTACTAGTTTTCAGGAAATAACAGTGGATCAAATTAACCAACTTCATACTGACATAAGTCCATGTCCAAATAAATTATCCAATTTGCTACCATGTCAACAAGACAAATATCATGCTAGATTTTACATTCTAGATATAGTAGGAAATTCATTATTTTCGATAAACTAAACCCACATGTGAAACACTAATCCAAAATGAACAGAGAAATCAGTTCAAATCCTTCTCTTCACAGTGTAAGCAAATCAGCAGAGAAGATCCACCAGCACTCCACCCTAAAACAATAGTAAACCCATTGCTGACTCCAAAAGAACAAGGAAATCCAATCAAAAAATACAATGAGCTCAAGAGATCCAACGAAAACTCAATAATCACCTACCTCAAAATCCAGTAGGAAAGGTGTCCACAAGCTTCCTCCTTCTCCTCAGTCATGTGCTGGTCCATAGCACTACAATGGAGTAAGTCCAACTCCAAGCTAATCCAGTGCTGTTCTCTGCTTCAACACCAGTAGAGGAAGAAGAAAAGAAGAATGAGAAGAGTTGACAATAGAGGTCTCTGGATAGCAAGGGAGAGAAAAGGGTGAAAGAGAAGCTCCCCAAGACTATCTATAAACGGAACATAATTACAACCCAGCCCTCAGAAAAATAGAATTAATGGCCCTCAGCCCAAAAACAAATTTTCGGGCGCTCGGAACTAATACTTTCAGGCGTCCGAACCTATCATAGCAGCGCCTGCTTAGCACCTTCGGGCATCCAGACAGAATCCTGAAACTATCATAGCTTCTTCCGAAATCTTTCGGGTGCCTGGTGAGAAGCCCGAAACCATCGTAGATGCACCTGGTTGCATTCGGGCGCTCGGAATCTGTCACGCCCCGGATTTCTCGTTTCCCCGGGCTCGCCAACAAATCTGCCGTATACATAGATTTTTCTATGTATACGAAGCGATAGCTAACCTGTAAACAAACATACAAGCCACTACAAGAGATATATAGAGCTGAAATAAAACATACTAATAACAAAAGCCACCTGTACATATAGAGTCCAAAATACAACAGGTCCACCACAACCAAAATAGGTACAAATCCACAGTATATGTACATGGCACAACTCAAAAAGAAACTATCTCCAGTAGGGTCCTCCTCTAGGAACAATAGGGACAGGTAGGGATCTAGCTCGCGACTCCCTTACCTCGATCCGCGGAAACAGGAGCAGCAGCCGCAACAGAAGAAGGCTCTGCAAAAAGGTGGCAACAAAGGGTGTGAGAACTACTATCAAAAGAAGTAGTCCTCAGTGGGTACCGATACCGACCTCTACGGTCCACACACTAAGTCTACGAGACTAACAGTATAGCTGGTAGGTAAAGAACAACAAAGTAAGCTGGAATAAACTCAACAGCTAACATACCACTACCCTACCACTATCCAAGTCAACTCTCAAGTAAGCACCACCAAAGTGAGAAATCATCCCTGACCCAAATCTATCGGAACCGCCCAAACGGGCTCGTCCAGCCAACTCTCAAAGTAAAAGCATCCCCAACCAATAGGTAACCAGCACTGACCCAATCCACAGGGACTGCAATACGCCCGTCCCGCCTGTCTAAGCAACACCGTACGCTACCTCAAAGGCACTGGGTGGAGAGCGAGAGTCCCACCGGGACTAAGACGACATCAACGCAAGTAGCCAGGCTCCGGAGCGGCACTCGTGGGCGCGACCCAACCGAGTATGCAAGCGTGTCTCTGTCGAGCTCAATCAGGCTCATACAGGCTATAGTCAAAGAACAAAGGGGTCAAAAGGGGTCAAAGACTCCGAGCTCACGTGCCCTCAGCACAACCAGAAGCTAAAACAAGAGTCTGGGTCCACCGTCAACCCCGACGGCACCCGGTAATACAGAACAGTCTAACCCTGCTGTAAATACAAGCTCGGCATCCCAGCACGAGCGTAAACTCGTCTTATAACGAACTAAGTATCCACCTCGCACTAACAGCGGTGATACAAGAACAGAAACGGCTCCTAGAGCTAAATCTGATAACAGTTCGAAAAGTGACGGTTGTATGTTCGCAAGTTTTCTCCTAAGTCAATTCCCAGTTCAGCATGTAAGTCATGTCGATAAATTATCAATTTATGCTCCAAATTCAGATTTCATATAAACACATGCAAATTCACGAATTCGAGCTACTAACATGATTTAACAGATAATAAAACAGCATGCTGCACTCTCTATACTTAGGAGGAAATCCGGCGATTTCGGTAACATCAACCCACCTCGAAAGCTATCCAACAACGGCTAGGAGTCGAGAGGAAGGCCTCCAAGCAACACCGGCCGAAATCGAGCTCAAATCTGCAACCTCGAGATTCGGACCCACCTGCGCACTGTTCTGGGCGCCCAGATCATCAGCCCAGAACTGCAGCCTGGCAGCACAACCCACATGTGATCAACATGCGATAAAATCCAAATCCTAAGTCCAAATGCAGTGAAATTTGGCTCAACTCACCAACAGAGGTTCAAGAACAAACCCTCCAAATTTCAGCCAAATCGGAGTTCGACTCGATGTCCAAAAGGTCCACACACTGAACCGGATTCACTTCTGGACCCTCCTGCACATGGATCCAGAAGTTCCAGCACTTAAGCAAAACACAAACACAGCAAGAATTCAAGGATTTCAACGATTCTAGCTCATAGAAAGGGGTCACAAACCTCTCAAAAACAGTGATGGAACAATCCAAAACCTCTCCAAAGATCCTCACAAAGATCTGGATCTAAAAATCCAAGAAATTCCATCAATGACCCAAAAATTCAGCACTTAAGCAATTACTCAAAATCTGAGCTAGAACTCACCTTTGAATCCTCAATTCAGGTGGGAAGGACCTCCAAACCAGCAAGGAAAGTGGAAGGATCAATCTTCACTTCGAAATTCCAGCTCCCAAGAGATTGGATCCCAAGAACAAAGGAAAAACCCAAGTTTCAGCTCAAGAACACTAGGGGTCCAGTAAAACATCAACTGTAGCTTACATACCTGTCCAAATCGCGATTGGAAAGATTCCACTTCTTCCTCTGCGAGTCCTCTATCCAACAAACTAAGTTTCGTTGGATTTGGATACTCCTACACTGCACACGAGTACGAACACTCCAGGTCGACGTTGCAGTTTCAGCAGAAAACCAAGTTCATCAATGGAGGAAGATGAAATTGGGGGAGAAGAGAGGGTTTCCCTTTGCAAGCTCCGAGTTCACCTTGAAGAGGGGAGAAAAGAGCCTCAGGGGAGGTCGTCCATTGCTTTTAAAGACCACTAGATTCGGTGCAATGAGCCTCAAGAACAGAATTACCACTAACCTGTCCTCAGCAGAAAACCACACTTCCGGGCGCCCGAAACTCATGAAGTGGGCGCCCGGTTCTTCAGCCTGCACCAACTCGACCATCGGACTCTCCGCCGCGGTCCGGTGCGCCCAAACCTGGTCCGGCGGATCTCACCAATCGATCAACACGTGTCGAGCTGTTCGATACTCACGAGGCAGGATTTCCGGACTCACTTTCCGGGCGCCCGAAACATGGATCCGAAATGACTTAGAAATTTTCAGAAAAGGGACACTGAACAACTGGGCGCCCAAAACAGAGCATCTGGGCGCCCGAAACTTCAAAAGCCCAAAACTTCAGTTTTGGCTCGCTTCGGTGCTCCGAGTCCGTTTTCGCGTCTATTTGACGCCGAAACGACACTGACTTGTCTCGACCTTCTCCAGAAGCGTCGGACAGTCTAGAATACTACAGTCATTCCGTCAGTTAGGCCCCAGGGGTACTACATCCTTCCCCCCTACGGAAAGTTTCGTCCTCGAAACTCAAACTCAAACTCATACCTCAAGAAGACAGCTCGAAAAGGTAGGGATAGGATTCCCGCATCACCGTCTCCGGCTCCCAAGTCACCTCACGCTCCTCGTGATTACTCCACTGCACTTTCACGTACGGTATGACTTTGTTGCGCAATTCTTTCGTCTCGCGAGCAAGAATCCGCACCGGTCGCTCCTCGTACTGCAGGTCCTCAGCCAACTCAAGTGGGGTGAAGTCAATCACGTGGGAGGGGTCGAACACATATCTCCTCAGAGCCGAGACATGGAACACATCATGGACTCCAGAGAGTCGCGGTGGTAGGGCAATCCTGTACGCTACCGGCCCCACTCGCTCTAACACCTCGAACGGGCCAACAAACCGTGGACTGAGCTTTCCACGAACTCCAAAACGGCGAATTCCTCTGGACGGCGAGACTTTCAGAAACACATGATCTCCAATCTGGAACTCCAAGTCTCGTCTCCTAGTATCCGCATAGCTCCTCTGTCGACTCTGGGCGGTCTCAAGACGTCGTCGAACCATCTTGACCTTCTCTTCCGCTTCCAATAGGATATCGGGACCCAAAGTCCTCCTCTCACCCACATCGCTCCAATGCAAGGGCGAACGACACTTGCGTCCATACAATGCCTCAAACGGAGCCATCTGGATGCTCGCTTGATAGCTATTGTTGTACGCAAACTCAACCAGTCCTAAGTGTCGATGCCACCCTCCACCAAAGTCTAGGACACATGCCCTCAACATGTCCTCCAGGGTCTGAATGGTCCGCTCAGACTGACCATCTGTCTGTGGATGAAAAGCCGTGCTGAACCGCAGCTGAGTACCCAGTGCTGTCTGTAGACTTCTCCAAAAATGTGAGACGAATCGTGTGTCTCGATCAGACACAATCGAGGTAGGCACTCCATGCAGTCTCACTATCTCGTCCAAGTATAACTGAGCGAGTCTGTCCCTGGACCAAGTAGTCTGCACTGGTAAGAAGTGGGCAGACTTGGTCAGTCTGTCCACTATCACCCAAATAGCGTCAAAACCAGCCTGCGCCCTCGGTAATCCCACGACAAAGTCCATGGCGATCTGGTCCCACTTCCACTCGGGTATTGGGAGACTCTGAAGCTTGCCAGCAGGTACTCGGTGCTCCGTCTTTACCTGTTGACAAGTCAAACACTGAGCCACAAATCTCCCAATATGGCGCTTCATTCCATTCCACCAGAAGTGTGCCTTCAAGTCCTTATACATCTTGGTTCCACCGGGGTGAACCGTATAAGGTGAGTAATGAGCCTCTCTCAAAATCTCCTCTCGGATCTCAGAATCCATAGGCACACACAGTCGGTCCCTGTACCGCAGTACTCCCGAACTGTCAACACTAAAATCCCCTGTCTGCCCGCTGGCAATCTGCTCTCGAATCTTCATCAAGTAGGGGTCCACACTCTGTTTCTCTCGGATCCTATCCAACAGAGTGGGTTGCAAAACCAAAGACATAAGTTTTGCAGTAACCCCAGGGGATACCACCTCAAGCTCAAGCCGCCTCAACTCCTCAAGTAACGGCGCCTGCTGAGTGATCATCATACTAAGGCTCTGCACTGATCTCCTGCTCAACGCATCTGCCACTACATTCGCCTTGCCGGGATGATACTGGATGGTAATATCATAATCCTTCAACAGTTCCAACCACCGGCGTTGCCTCAGATTCAATTCCTTCTGAGTGAACAGATACTTGAGACTTTTGTGATCTGTGAAAATCTCACAGTGCTCACCATACAGATAGTGCCGCCACAGCTTCAGTGCAAACACTACAGCTGCCAGCTCCAAATCATGCGTAGGATAATTCTTCTCATAATCCTTCAATTGCCGAGAGGCATAGGCAATTACCCTATCATGCTGCATCAACACACATCCCAAGCCACTGTGTGATGCATCACTATAAATCACAAATCCTTCCCCCATAACTGGAAGGGTAAGGATGGGAGCAGACATCAGTCTCTCCTTCAGCTCCTCAAAGCTACGCTGGCACTCAGCACTCCAAACAAATCTAATCCCCTTCCTCGTCAGACGAGTGAGTGAGGGGTGTGGAGAGCTTCGCAAAGCCTTCCACAAATCGACGGTAATATCCAGCTAACCCGAGGAAACTCCTCACCTCGGTAACCGTCGTCGGTCTGGGCCAATCCCGCACAGTCTCAACCTTCTGCGGGTCCACCGCTACTCCAGTGGCCGAAATCACATGGCCCAAGAAAGCTACCTCTCGAAGCCAGAACTCGCACTTCTTCAGCTTAGCATACAACTTCTTCTCTCTCAGAAGTTGCAGCACAAGCCTCAAGTGCTCCTCATGCTCAGCATCGCTCCGAGAGTAGATCAAGATGTCATCAATAAACACCACCACAAATCGGTCCAAGAACGGCTTAAACACTCGATTCATCAAATCCATAAACGTGGCAGGGGCATTAGTCAATCCAAACGGCATCACCGTAAACTCATAGTGCCCGTACCGGGTCCTAAAAGCCGTCTTGGGAATATCCTCGGCCTTCACCTTCAATTGGTGGTAACCAGACTGCAAGTCAATCTTCGAGAAGACACAAGATCCTTGCAGCTGATCAAACAGATCATCAATGCGCGGCAAAGGATACCTGTTCTTGATGGTCACTTTATTCAACTCTCGATAATCCACACAAAGTCTAAGTGAACCATCCTTCTTCTTCACGAATAACACCGGCGCTCCCTAAGGCGATACACTGGGTCTCACAAACCCTTTATCCATCAAATCCTGAAGCTGCGCCTTAAGCTCTCTCAGCTCAGCCGGTGCCATTCGGTAGGGTGTCTTTGAGATTGGCGCAGTTCCTAGGACTACGTCAATCACAAACTCGACCTCCCTGTCAGGTGGCATCTCAGTCAACACTGGGGGAAACACGTCCGGGAACTCGCGGACTACAGAGATGTCCTCGAGCTCCGGTGCCACTGCAGATACCTCCACAACAGTCGCCAGAAACGCGGTACATCCTCGACTCATCATCTGTCTCGCTCGTGCCGATGAAATCCACGTCGCAAACAACGTGCTCCTGCAGCCTCGATACACGTACTCCTCCTGGCCTGGCTCGCGAAACGTCACGGTCCTCTCGCCACAGTCGATCATCGCGAAGTAGCGCGTCAGCCAATCCATGCCGAGCACTACATCAAAATCCTGCAATCGCCCCAGGACCAACAGGTCTGCGGGCATCACCCACGGTCCAAGCTGCACAGGGCAAGCTCGACAACAGTCCTCCACACGCAAAACGTGCTCGGGAATCTGCACCTCTCGTGCACAAGGTAACGGCCCTATCACTAGCCCATGCAAGGATGCAAATGCTCGACTAACAAAAGAATGTGATGCACCGGTATCAAATAATGCACGAGCTCTAATGCCCGAAATTAAAATGATACCTGCCACCACATGATCAGCCGCCGTGGAGTCCTCCAGTTGAGCCGCAAAGACTCTGCCGCTCTGCGCCTGCTGCCGTCGCTCGCCCAGGCGTGGTACAGAAGCCCGATCCATCTGGCTGTAAGTCGGTGAAGCTCCATAGGTCTGCAACCTCTGCGCCTGAACTAAGACAAATATCTCCTGTCTCAATCCTCGCTCGAACAAATAAACTCTGTGAGCCTCATCTCTCGCAGCAAAAGGAACACAGTTCAGGAGTCTGGTAAACTCCCGGGTATACTCCTGCACTGTGCGATCTCCCTGGAGTAGACTCTTCAAATCCTCCTCGAGTTTCTGCTTCACGCTGTTAGGGAAATAGGACCCATACAGCATCCCGCAGAACTCGGTCCAACTCAAATGCAGCGCATCCAGCGACCTGCTCGATCTCGTCCTCGTCCACCAGATGCGTGCATCACCTGTCAGGCAGTGAACTGCCAAGTGAACCCGCTCCCGCTCTGGCACGAAGAGATCCTCGAATAACTTCTCCATCTCGCCTACCCAGGCCTCCACCACCCATGACTCGGTGTGGCTACCATCAAAACGGGGTGGATCAAACCGACAAAAACGAGCCAGTCTCTCGGTCATCCGCTCCTGCTCAGCCTCCGACATCGGTCCACCTGACCGGGAAGTGTCGCCAACCGGTGCGGCCGGAACTGCCGCTGCTGGGGGTACGGCTCCAGCTGGAACATCCACTGGAACAGCAGGAGGTGGCTTCTGCGACTCCGTCGCTCTAGGGGCTGCACTCCACGTGTGAGTAATGGTATCACACATCCTCCGCAAAAGTGCACTCTGCTGCCTAGCTGACTCGGCTAGCGCATTCAACTGCTCACTCACATCAGGGGGTGTACTAGGTTCCGCCTGCTCGGGCACCACAGAAGGCGCGGGGGTAGCCCGCGTCGGGGGTCGACCTCGGTGTCGGGGAGGTGCCATGCTCACCCGCGCAACACACAGATCAGTCAACACACAAACAACTCAAGACCCAATCATGCGAAAGTCCAGAAGGTCGTCTCTTTTCCCTCGCTACTTGACGTCGTCTGCAGCCAACGCAAGTTCGCGACAGGAAAGGACACACGCCTTCGATCACTCCCTCCACTTAAGGATGAGTTCAACAGTCAAATCGATGACTTTCGCGGCAAGTCACGTCTCTCACGTCTTGCATTCCTAAGGTCTGCCATAGCCTAGGGTTTACTAAGTCCCAACGACCTATTCCTAAGCTCTGATACCACTTAATCTGTCACGCCCCGGATTTCTCGTTTCCCCGGGCTCGCCAACAGATCCGCCGTATACATAGATTTTTCTATGTATACGAAGCGATAGCTAACCTGTAAACAAACATACAAGCCACTACAAGAGATATATAGAGCTGAAATAAAACATACTAATAACAAAAGCCACCTGTACATATAGAGTCCAAAATACAACAGGTCCACCACAACCAAAATAGGTACAAATCCACAGTATATGTACATGGCACAACTCAAAAAGAAACTATCTCCAGTAGAGTCCTCCTCTAGGAACAACAGGGACATGTAGGGATCTAGCTCGCGACTCCCTTACCTCGATCCGCGTAAACAGGAGCAGCAGCCGCAACAGAAGAAGGCTCTGCAAAAAGGTGGCAACAAAGGGTGTGAGAACTACTATCAAAAGAAGTAGTCCTCAGTGGGTACCGATACCGACCTCTACGGTCCACCCACTAAATCTACGAGACTAACAGTATAGTGGTAGGTAAAGAACAACAAAGTAAGCTGGAATAAACTCAACAGCTAACATACCACTACCCTACCACTATCCAAGTCAACTCTCAAGTAAGCACCACCAAAGTGAGAAATCATCCCTGACCCAAATCTATCGGAACCGCCCAAACGGGCTCGTCCAGCCAACTCTCAAAGTAAAAGCATCCCCAACCAATAGGTAACCAGCACTGACCCAATCCACAGGGACTGCAATACGCCCGTCCCGCCTGTCTAAGCAACACCGTACGCTACCTCAAAGGCACTGGGTGGAGAGCGAGAGTCCCACCGGGACTAAGACGACATCAACGCAAGTAGCCAGGCTCCGGAGCGGCACTCGTGGGCGCGACCCAACCGAGTATGCAAGCGTGTCTCTGTCGAGCTCAATCAGGCTCATACAGGCTATAGTCAAAGAACAAAGGGGTCAAAAGGGGTCAAAGACTCCGAGCTCACGTGCCCTCAGCACAACCAGAAGCTAAAACAAGAGTCTGGGTCCACCGTCAACCCCGACGGCACCCGGTAATACAGAACAGTCTAACCCTGCTGTAAATACAAGCTCGGCATATCCCAGCACGAGCGTAAACTCGTCCTATAACGAACTAAGTATCCACCTCGCACTAACAGCGGTGATACAAGAACAGAAACGGCTCCTAGAGCTAAATCTGATAACAGTTCGAAAAGTGACGGTTGTATGTTCGCAAGTTTTCTCCTAAGTCAATTCCCAGTTCAGCATGTAAGTCATGTCGATAAATTATCAATTTATGCTCCAAATTCAGATTTCATATAAACACATGCAAATTCACGAATTCAAGCTACTAACATGATTTAACAGATAATAAAACAGCATGCTGCACTCTCTATACTTAGGAGGAAATCCGGCGATTTCGGTAACATCAACCCACCTCGAAAGCTATCCAACAACGGCTAGGAGTCGAGAGGAAGGCCTCCAAGCAACACCGGCCGAAATCGAGCTCAAATATGCAACCTCGAGATTCGGACCCACCTGCGCACTGTTCTGGGCGCCCAGATCATCAGCCCAGAACTGCAGCCTGGCAGCACAACCCACATGTGATCAACATGCGATAAAATCCAAATCCTAAGTCCAAATGCAGTGAAATTTGGCTCAACTCACCAACAGAGGTTCAAGAACAAACCCTCCAAATTTCAGCCAAATCGGAGTTCGACTCGATGTCCAAAAGGTCCACACACTGAACCGGATTCACTTCTGGACCCTCCTGCACATGGATCCAGAAGTTCCAGCACTTAAGCAAAACACAAACACAGCAAGAATTCAAGGATTTCAACGATTCTAGCTCATAGAAAGGGGTCACAAACCTCTCAAAAACAGTGATGGAACAATCCAAAACCTCTCCAAAGATCCTCACAAAGATCTGGATCTAAAAATCCAAGAAATTCCATCAATGACCCAAAAATTCAGCACTTAAGCAATTACTCAAAATCTGAGCTAGAACTCACCTTTGAATCCTCAATTCAGGTGGGAAGGACCTCCAAACCAGCAAGGAAAGTGGAAGGATCAATCTTCACTTCGAAATTCCAGCTCCCAAGAGATTGGATCCCAAGAACAAAGGAAAAACCCAAGTTTCAGCTCAAGAACACCAGGGGTCCAGTAAAACATCAACTGTAGCTTACATACCTGTCCAAATCGCGATTGGAAAGCTTCCACTTCTTCCTCTGCGAGTCCTCTATCCAACAAACTAAGTTTCGTTGGATTTGTATACTCCTACACTGCACACGAGCACGAACACTCCAGGTCGACGTTGCAGTTTCAGCAGAAAACCAAGTTCATCAATGGAGGAAGATGAAATTGGGGGAGAAGAGAGGGTTTCCCTTTGCAAGCTCCGAGTTCACCTTGAAGAGGGGAGAAAAGAGCCTCAGGGGAGGTCGTCCATTGCTTTTAAAGACCACTAGATTCGGTGCAATGAGCCTCAAGAACAGAATTACCACTAACCTGTCCTCAGCAGAAAACCACACTTCCGGGCGCCCGAAACTCATGAAGTGGGCGCCCGGTTCTTCAGCCTGCACCAACTCGACCATCGGACTCTCCGCCGCGGTCCGGTGCGCCCAAACCTGGTCCGGCGGATCTCACCAATCGATCAACACGTGTCGAGCCGTTCGATACTCACGAGGCAGGATTTCCGGACTCACTTTCCGGGCGCCCGAAACATGGATCCGAAATGACTTAGAAATTTTCAGAAAAGGGACACTGAACAACTGGGCGCCCAAAACAGAGCATCTGGGCGCCCGAAACTTCAAAAGCCCAAAACTTCAGTTTTGGCTCGCTTCGGTGCTCCGAGTCCGTTTTCGCGTCTATTTGACGCCGAAACGACTCTGACTTGTCTCGACCTTCTCCAGAAGCGTCGGACAGTCTAGAATACTACAGTCATTCCGTCAGTTAGGCCCCAGGGGTACTACAGAATCCTACCCCCGAACTCCTTTGAGTCACTGTGCACGTGTCAAAGCAATGGTCAGATCATCACCAACCTACACTTGGGTTGCTACAGTGCTTCCGGGCACCCCAAACTAGGATCTGCATCCACAACAAAGCCTACTTGCAGTTTCAGGTGCCCTAAACCTCTCATGGGCATCTGAAACTCCACAAAATTTTAGTTTCAGCAGGATTTTCAATCCCGAGTTCGTTTTTGCATCCATTTTGCGCTAAAACGACTCCAATCCGACTTGATACCTCACTGACATGTTGACCAGCTGCCCACACTACAACTAAATCTAGTTGTTGAGGTCCAGAACACTACAGTGCTGGTCCACAGACCTTAGGAAAAAGCCACAACTACACGAACCTGACTCACAGATTTTTTCGACCTTTTTTTTCGAAAATGAATACCCGGATCAGTGGCCAAATCTATGGGTGTACATGAATGTGCATCGAGCGGTGGCAGGTTATGCTATGTGCTCAAACAACCAAACCATGGTGGAAAGCCGCAAAACTCACAAGGAGCAATCTATCGACCAAGAAGGTCAAATCTCATAATAGTGTATAGCCGATTAATAAGGTCAATCATATGTTATATCCATAATGTAGTGCAACCAACCAACAAGGTCAAAGTCAATGAGAAAGTAATCGTGTATCATCCAAACCTACTTTACATGTTATATGTCCAACAATGATATAGTCCATACATGGTAATCATAGAGCATATGAAGAGATAAATGATAGTGAAGCTGACATATAGAGTAACTAAGTATAACAGATATTATAATAACCGGAATAAGCCATTCTACTAATCATGTATTATCCACTGATATGTTATAACAATAATAAAAGCCGAAAAATAGAGCAAGCAACATGAACAGTAATGAAGGTAGTAACCAATCTACTCAACAAGATATATGATAGAAGCATAATAGGAAGTAACCGAATAAAATGCTATTTTATCGACTTCGGATCGAAGCACCTAGATAAATATCGAAATATGTGAGTATGTGACTCAACCAATACTCCTAGATGACGTTTAAACTTAAACGAGATCCAAGAGGTCACGATTAGCCCCCGCACATCACATCAACACTAAATATGACTCACATCGAAACTAAATGTGACTCTTAATGTAAGTTATGGGAACCCTAGGATCTATCCAGATACTATCAATCATCTAGAGAGGGGGGTGAATAGGTGTAGAGGCCAAAAACACAAATCTCAATGCAACAAAAATAAATGCGAAAATTATAAATAGCACACTGAGATTTATGTGGAAAAACTCTAACTAGGAGTTAAAAATCCACGGGACCAACACGCGATGACAATCCACTATGAAATAAAAGAGTACAAGGTGATTACCGACTCAACGGACACAAACCTCTCTTTTATCTTCTATGGACCTCGCGCACACCATCGGTTGTCCATGCCCCACGTCCGAATCCACGGACACAACTCGAATCCACGAGCACTAATGATTCGAATCCACGAACCGCTTTGATCACGTCGAATCCACGACGCCACTCACAAAGAGCAAAACAATGTTTCTATGGTGATTCTTCACTTAAAATATCATGAAAGAACCATAGGAAAAATCTCTAAGCGGACCACAGATCAATTCGGCATAAGGATGCTGAAATTACGAATTTCGAATTGATCTAATGAGGCTAATTGGGCGGAGAAAAGTTTAGAACGAAAACCTAGCCTCTAGGGTTGCTCTCTCGTGAATTCTGAGTGCTTCACCGTCATAGAGAACCCTAATGACGTATTTATAGACTTTAGAATTAATTAGAGTCGGATTAGGATAGATCCAGCAAATCTGCACATTGAGTACCGGTACACGATTGTGGGTACCGATACGCAAGTTTGCAACAGCAGATTTCCTAACTCTGTGTTTCGGTACTCAGGCGTATCAATACCGGTACAACTAAAATCAGTACCAGTACTTCAACTTGGCACCGGTACGCAATTCAAATTATAGAATTGCAATGTTCGAATTTTGTGGAACGTGGGTGAACGATAAACTTTGGGCTCTGGGAAAAAAAAAAGTGAAGACGGTATGACGACACCGAGCAAGAGTTCTACGTCAACAAAAGAGCTTTGTAGATGCATGGCAACAAGCTATAGTTCATATTGGAGATTATGTGATTCTGTGATTTGAAAGGGGAGGAATGTTAATCAGCCCTATGGAATACTTAGAACGGTGGCGCACCAAATTTTTACTGCCGCCGAGATTGACTGGGAGTTTTCATGTTTCAACT
Organism: Puya raimondii; assembly: GCA_016920855.1. NCBI lineage: Eukaryota > Viridiplantae > Streptophyta > Magnoliopsida > Poales > Bromeliaceae > Puya > Puya raimondii. Next base: position 137,908,553 of record JABWPP010000050.1, read on the forward strand.
CCGAGGAAGCGAATAGTTGACCTCTTGCATACAAGCGACCTCGCTCTATTAGATTAGCCGAGTTCAGTAGCATGAGCTTATAATCCGAGCGGGGGCATTTGGGTACTCAATACAAAATTTCAGATTTTTAAATCTGTTTTTTGAGGAATCAAAATCCTGTATTGGAACTCAATATAAAATATTATTATAAATGAACCAAAAGTTTCAAAAATTACTTCTAATTCAGTTTTCAACACTTTTATGATTCTAATACCATAAATCAATATGAATTACCATGAAAACATTTAAACCATACCTGAGAATCGTGATTTAACCTGTGAGATACTCTTGAGTTCTTCTCGAAATCTTGGATTCTTCGAACGTTGACAATACGAACCAAACTCTTCAAGACTCCGACTCAAATCACGAAATATGCCAATATAAGATCCGTAACACTTAAGTCATCTATAATACCGTACAACCCAATCGAAACATCGACTCTAATGACCGATTTTCAAGTTTCGTCGATTTTCACATAAATTCATCGAAATCGCCATTTCATCCCACGAAAAGTCCAAAATAAATCCATACACCTCCTCATTCCACCTGCTATCCCAAAATGCACTAATTTAGATGTCGAGGCAGCTGCATGCGAAGTGCATACCAAAAAAGGCTTTGGTACCAAAAATAGGTCACATCGGGTTTCAGAAGTATCGTTTTCGGCATCAGAACCCCACCATAAAGCTTCGACTATCATCGGATACATAAAACAATGAGGATCGATTAGCCAAGAAGGTTCAACAATATCCAAGGATAGCTACAAGGATAATTTCATGAATTCCAAACCGAAAATGCGTTATATGGATTAATTTCAGCGACATAAGCACTGAAAAGCTTCATTTCAGCTTCGGAGTGGATTTTGAGCTTAGAACGATTAGTCCGAGGGTCAATCATCCATAATCGACACTGCTGAAGGCAACACACAATGCAAAAGCATCGAAAAGACTAAGATTCAAATACCTTGAGAGAGTATTCATTAAAAGAATGGAGTTCGAGCACATTAATAAAACTTCCATGATTAGGAAGCCGGCCAACTGTGAATGAAATTTAGAGGAGAGGTTTCATACATTGTGCTTCAGGTCTGAGGTGTCAACATTGGCCACTGATGATGAAGGAGCAACAATTTCGGTGGGATGAAGAGGCTCCGGGAGTGCCACAGTTCGAAACAGCACATTGAGGTTGATTATCGCACAAAAGGGGAGTACAACCATAAGAAGGTCCCGAGAGGATGGTGCTCCATTGATAGGGTGCCACTATTGGTGGAGATGGCCGGAGAAGAAGGCCCGGTTTGGAGCGTCCTCAGCCATGCTAGAAGGGAGTAGTAGGGGAGGAAGTTCCCAAGATGCCTCTGGCACTGGTCGATAGGCTGCTTGATAGGGCACTGCCTGCTGTTGCGGTAACACCAGTGGGGAAACCATAGAATTCTGCGGTGGCAAATTTGCCTGTGGAACGTTTTGCCCCCCATGCTAATTTACTGCTGGAGGTCCATGAGGTCCTCTAGGAATTTGATCGTTTCGTGCAACTAATTGCCCTATACGAGCCAAATTCTCATTGGAGACTGTAACGGCAGCCAAAATCGCATCTAAATGGTTACCGTTTGCTGGATATTTTAATCATTATTTTGCAAAACTCGCGTCATATGCGTGAGTATAAGCCAAATTCGACTCAGGTGGTGGAGCCGATTGGCCAGAACTTTCTATCCCCGATGGGGGTGGCATCGATTGTTGATGACTTGTCTCGGCACCACTAGTCTGATCATTCCCAGATGATCGGAGGATGGTACGATTTTGAAGATTTAAAGTTTGTTTCTCAGCCATTCTATCTATGAAAGATGAAATACCTGAGTGTCCCACCAGGCGTGCAAAAAAATTGTTGGACTGTGAACCAAACTTGCGGAGATGTTGACCAAATCAAGTCGTTGACCGAGTTAAATGAGTCTTCTGGTTCTAGATCGACTTTCGGACTGAACCTCGAGTGCGCCACATCAAGCGATTCGATTGGAGGGATTAGCTCAACTGGGTTCTTTCCTCAATATGGTAAGCCGAACTGAGGATTAAGGCCGACTCGGCTTAATGAGTGGAGTTGGTTGTAGCAGAAACTTGAAGCTTACGGAGACTAAGCTATTCCTTATCTAGACTAAGCTATTCTACTCGTAGCAAAGCTCTTAAAATATAGGAAAAGAAAGATTTCAAAAGTATTCTACTCCTAGAAAATAGAGAAATGCTGGAAAAGGAAGTGATCTTCTTGTTCGCAGAAAAAAAACCCCTATTTTAGGCGTCTTTGTGTTATTTATAGTACTGTTGTCAGCCTGCAATTACCAGGCAACTTGCGTCATGGGGAACGCTACAGTCACCCCTTTATTGGCCACAGGAATTACTCCCACATTCCTCACCCACGTTCTCATCCATCCCGCCGGAGGGTTCTTTCTTCTTTTAGCGGCTCTCGGTGTACCATGTGTCCCGTTTTAATTTGTCCACACTATCTAAGCACAAGTGCCAAGCCCTATACTAGTTGGCGCTATTTTGCTTGCATCAACAATAGTTATTACTTGAGTTGTGCTAGGCTTACAATAAAAAATGGATTATAAACTTAGAACATAATCATTCAAGGATTAACTTTACCCACTAGTTTTATTAGTTTTTTTTTCTATAAAAAAATATATCAGAAAGAAGATGACTAAACTCAGGAGCCCTAGAATGAAGGGTTGTAAGATTACAATTTATTTTGGAGTATATTCCTAGCATTTTTCGTTGTGCTTTGGTTACCTGCCATTAGACTTGACAAATGGCTGGTTGGGTAACCGGCGCCGATCATCCTACTTGCATGTATGCGGGCGCAGGTAAAATTGGACCATACTTTTTTGAGTAACCGATATCCTTACTCTTATCCGCCCATGGCCGAGCAAACGGGAATGTAGGTTATTGCAAGGTACTTTTTTTCTCTACTTTTAAAACACAATATATATATATATATATATATATATATATATATATATATATATATATATATATATATATATATATATATATATATATATATATATATATATATTTATAGCTAGGCTGGTATACTATCGGTAGCACGGAGGCCTCCGTGCTACCAAGTTATTTTCGATGATGCGGCTTCCAAATCGACGATCGGCTCCGCTAGACTTGATCTACACTATTGAAAGTGTTTGGAAACTAAATTTCATAATTTTTCGACATTATTTGGCTAGTGATCAAAGGGTCTCAAAATTGACAATTTCAATGGTAGATGAGATGCGTTTGTAAGTTTAACGGTGTAAAATAATCCAAATCTAATAAAATTTTTATAGAAAATTCTTTGAACTATTTAGAGTAATATCAGTATCTCTGATCTTAAATTTAAGCCTTTTATCATCATTTTTTATGAAATTTTTATTTTCAGCCATTCATTTTTTGACTACTCGTTTGATAGGTAAATGATATCGAAAAATTATGAAATTTAATTTCCAAACACTTACAATAGTGTAGATCAAGTCTAGCGGAGCCGATCGTCGATTTGGAAGTTGCATCATCGAAAACAACTTGGTAGCACGGAGGCCTCCGTGCTATCGATAGTATACCAGCCGGACTCTATATATATATATATATATATAGAGAGAGAGAGAGAGAGAGAGAGAGAGTCCGGCTACTACACTCTTATGAGTACGATCGCCTTCATAGTCATAAGTCATTTTCGATGATAGAGCTTCCGAATCGATGATCCATACGTTAAACATGATTTAGAGCATTTAAACTTCTAGAAATTAAATTTCATAAATTTTTAACGTCGTTTACCTTACGATCTAAAGATCTTAAAATTAACAATTTTTAACGGCCGGTATAGGATACTTGCTAATTTAACGGTATAAAAGAATGAAAATTGGTTGAATTTTTGATAAAAAATTCTATTCACTATCTAAATAAAGATCAATAACTCTGATCTTAAATTGAAGAATCCGATCATCTATTTTTAGGAGATCGTTCAATTTTGACCGTTCATTTTATGCCCGCTTGATAGACTTTACTATAATTTCGAAAAATTAGGAAATTTATTTTCTAAAAGTTTCAAATGCTCTAAATTATATTTAACGGTATGGATCGTCAATTTGGAAGCTCCATCATCAAAAATAATTTATAAGTACGAAGTGGTCTATACTCATAAGAATATAGTAGCCCTACTCTCTCTCTCTCTCTCTCTCTCTCTCTCTCTCTCTCTATATATATATATATATATATATATATATATATATATATATATATATATATATATATAATTTTAAAAGATCATTACTTATTATTTTAGACATCACAATATACAACAGACAGTATAGTCTTAATATTTTTTAAAAAATATATAAAATTATCACAAACAAATATGATGGAAAAGATAAAATAAAGGTTTTCTTGTGATACCCCTAGGATTTGAAATAGTCTTATATATGAAATATAATAAAGCTAAAGCTCTTAATTCGGCTATAGCATTTTGGGTGGTGGTTAGGTCCAAGAGGTTAAGAGAGTAAAGTGTGCTAGGACTAAAGCGGTTCTAGAAGAGTGAACCCCTGAAGACTTTATGTTCCAATGTAGGTCGGAGGATGGCAGAGTGGTGCATCAGGCACAGTAGAGGGAAAAGATACCTCAATTGGGGGAGGCCGGAGGGGCAGCCGCAGAGGGGAAAAAAAACAACACAAAGAGAAATTAGAATTAGATTCTAAGGACGATGCCAATTTGCATAAAAAATCGACTAATTTTGAGATTTTGCAAAAGTAGGACGCCTTTTTGAATTTGCAAATTCGGTCCGATTTTTTATAAAGATAACCAAACTACCATTCTTTCAAAATGCATAAAAAGTACATGCATTAAATGTCTTGAAAAATACAACTAATAAGTTATTATTGCAGCTACCTTTTTGTTGAGAAACGAAATTCTCATTTAACATATAAATAAAAAATTTCAAAAAAAAGAAGAAGAAAGAAAGAATGGAATACCCCTTAAATAGTGCAACATCTTTTCAAATTGTGCAACATTTTCTTTCAAATAGTATAATATCTGTGCAAATAGTACAATATTTGCACAATTTATATAATATTGTATGATTTTTTATACTAAATTACGAATAATATAGTATATTACCTGAAAATAGTATAATATATTATAATATATTATAAAAATTATACAATATGTGTATAAACGATGCATATGCTGCACTATTTGTACAAATATTTACATTTTTTTGTGTAAATATTATACTATTATGAGAGAATGTTGCACCATTTAGATGTTATATTGCATTATTTTTTTAAAAAAATTAAATTATATTGTATGTTAAAAAGTGTAATTTTTTTTTGAAAAGGACAACTGCTAAGTCATAATTGCATGTATCTTTCACGAGAGATGAAAATTCTCATTTAAGACAAAATAAAAAAATAAAGTATAATTAATAAGATAAAAGAGTGCAACATCCTCTCAAATAGTGCAGCATTCTGTTCCAAATAATACAATATTTATGTAAATAGTGCAACATATGCATCGTCTATACGCATATTGAATGATTTTTGTACTATAATACGAATAATATAGTATTTTACGTGCAAATAGTATAATATATTATAATATAATATAAAAATCATGTAATATGTGTAAAAATGATGTATATGTTATAATATTTACACAAATATTGCATTATTTGGAAGAGAATGTTGAACAATTTGAAAAGAATTTGCACTATTTAAGAGAATATTGTACTCTTTCATCTTAGTAATTATGCTTTATTTTTTTATTTTGTCTTAAATAAGGATTCTCATCTTCCGAGAAAGGTACATACAATTATAACCTAGTAGTTGGTCTTTCCAGAAAATTTGATACTTTATTTAATATACAATGCAATTTAATTTTTAACAAGAAAGAGTGCAATATACCAATCTTAATAATGCAACATTCTCTTCTAATAGTGTTACGACATTTTTGTTGGCGGATTTCGTGGAGTCGTATGGAGTCTTGAAGGGTCGAAGAAGACGACGTCAAGTTCAAAGGCTCGAAGATTCATCTATGAAGCTCATTGTCCCCAAGGTATGTTTTAATATAGTTAATGGTGATTTACATATTTAATTTAAGTGTTTGGAGACATTAGAATAGATTTTTAATGATTTTTTAAAGAATCGGAAAAATTCATGCTACGGGGTCCGGACCCTGGGAGCTACGGTCCGGACCCTGGGAGCTGCAGTCCGGATCCCGTAAGCATGTCAGGCAGTTTCGCTGGTCGGGTCCGGACCCTGATGGCTGCGGTCCGGACAATGAAAAGCTGAAACTTCAAAGTCCGGACCCGGTTATCCACGGTCCGGACCCCAACCCGTCGCGATTTTTTGAAAATCTATTTTTTCAATTCTACTCTGATTCTAAGTCTCCTAAACCTATAAATATGATATGGGGGCTTCTCTAAAACGTGCCTAAGAGAGATTTATCTTTTGAAACCCTAGAAACTTGTCTCGGAGCCGTTTGTTCATCTTTTGATGACAAGTTTCTTTCTCTCTTGTGTCGACTTGGTTCTTAGGACTTAAATTCTGATCTTCATCTGAGAATCAAGTCGATGGTCGCTTAGAAAGTTCTCCTCTCATATTCTTTGCTTCTCTAAGCGTTGAAATCACCATCAACAACTATTTTCGAGGCTCCGGACGGAGCGATTGCGCAAGGGCTTTGCATGTGGCCGTGGATTCGGTGGATGCTGTTACGGCTTTTTATTGGCGGATTTCGTAGAGTCATGTGGAGTCTTGAAGGGACGAAAAAGAAGATGTCAAGTTCAAAGGCTCAAGGACTCATGTATCAAGCTCGTGGTCCCCCAGGTATGTTTAAATAGTTGATGGTGAGTTATAGACATATTTTAAGGGTTTGGAGGCATTAGAATAGGTTTTAAACTATTTTCTATTAAATCGGACAATTTCATGTTACGGGGTCCGGACCCCAGAAGCTGAGGTCCGGAACCCGTAAGCTGGTCTTGCTGTCTCACAGACTGGGTCCGGACCCTGGAAGTTGAGGTCCGGAACCCGTACGTTTAAATTGCTATCTCGCAGACCGGGTCCGGACCCTGTAAGCTGAGGTCCGGAACCCGTACAGAAACGTATGGTCTTACAGTCCGGGTCCGGACCCTGGAAGCTGAGGTCCGGAACCCGTAGGTCTGCTGAGCAGTTACGCAGACCGGGTCCGGACCCTGATGGCTGGGGTCCGGACAATGAAACGCCTGAGCAGTGTCAGGGTCCGGACCCCATACCCGGTCCGGACCCCAACCCGGCGAAATTTTCTGATTTCCTAGGTTTTCAATCCTAATCTGATTCTATGTCTCCTAAACCTATAAATATCATATGGGGGCTTCTCTAAAACGTACCTAAGAGAGATTTACCTGTGGAAACCCTAGAAACTTGTCTCGGAGCCGTTCGTTCACTTTTTGATGACAAGTTTCTTTCTCTCTCTTGTCGACTTGGTTCTTAGAGCTTAGATTCTGATTTTATCTGAGAATCGAGTCGATGGTCGCTTAGATATACTTCCTCTCATATCTGTTGCTTATCTAAGCATTGAAATCACCATCAAGTATTCTTGTCGAGGCTCCGGATGGAGCGAGTGTGCGTGGATTTCGCGTGAAGCCGAGGATTCGGCGGACGCTCGTGGAAACGGAGCGTTGCTGCTGCGAGGAGTCGCGGTGTGATCAATCGGAGGAGTTCGATTGATCGGGGACCAACGAAGGAGATCTACTTCAAGTCTAGGGTAAAGGTTGAGTCGTGGATTCGGTAAATCACCTTGTACTCTATTTCTCTTAGTGGATTTTTCGTGTGATCGGTCCCGTGGGTTTTTTACTCCTTTAGGAGTTTTCCCACGTAAATTGCTCGGTGTGTTGCTTTAATTTTCCGCGCTTGTATTTTTGTTGCATCGAGTTGGTTGTTTTATTGGATACACCTATTCACCCCCCTCTAGGTGTGTGTTTACCTATTAGATCCTTGGGGTATCATAACTTTCAAGTGGTATCAGAGCGGGAATAGGTTATTCTCTTCATGGCCGAGGGCGGTAACATTAATCGACCTCCACTTTTCGATGGCACCAATTATGCTTATTGGAAGGTTCGTATGAGAGCTTTTCTAATAGCCATCGATGAACGTGTGTGGCAATCTATTGAGTTTGGATGGACTCATCCCACACATGTTGTCGAGAATGTTAGCGTCACAAAACCTAGAAACAAATGGACGAAAGACGAAATTGATCAATCGTCATATAACGGAAAGGGTATTAATGCTTTATTTAATGCCTTAACTCAAACAGAGTTCTCACGCGTTTCGGCGTGTGAAACGGCAAAGGAAATTTGGGATACTCTCCAAGTGACGCATGAGGGTACTAGCCTTGTAAAGGTTCAAAAACTTCAAATGCTAACTAGCAAATTCGACTCTATTCGTATGGAGGAACATGAAACCTTTACGCAGTACTATACCCGTTTGCAAGATATTGTTAATACCTGTGCTAACTTGGAAGAGAAAATTTCTGAGTCCAAAGTTGTTCGTAAAATATTAAGAACCCTTCCGGAGAGGTTTCGCCCTAAGGTTGCGGCCATTGAAACAATGAAACACCCTGATGAATTAAAACTAGAACAATTAGTTGGTGCATTACAAACTTATGAGATGACCTTTCCTACTAATTTATCTTCTACCAAGTCTTCTTCCAAGGGTGCAGGGATGGCTTTGAGATCCACGAAGGAAGAAGACTCAAACACGTCTTCCTCAGATTCAGATTCGGACACTAATTTGGAGGATTTTGAAAAACAATTGGCGCTCCTAACGAAGAAGTTTCGACGAAACTTTAGAAAGAAACTAGCAAACAAAACGACATCCTCTTCAAAACAATCAAAGACGAAAGGGAGTAATTCTTTCAAATCTAGGAAAACCGAGAGTTCTTCCAAGGAGAAGAAGAGCTCCGAAGGTCAAATCCAATGCTACAAGTGCAGGGGTTTTGGCCACATCGCCTCGGATTGTCCAAATAAAAGGGCTTCGAAAAAGAAGGCTATGCAAGCGATTACATGGGATGACTCATCATCGGATGAGTCCACCTCTGCTGATGAGGATGTTAATGCTACCGCTTTACTTGCAACTAACTCTCCCTTTATGTGTTTAGCCTCTACTTTTACTGACTTGTCTTCTTTATCTCCTCTGCATGAAAAATCTGCATCGGAGAGCGACACAAGCGATGAGGAGTCTGGAGAAGACGACATTGCAGCTGCCTATCATCAACTATTGACTGAGTCTAAGAAGTTGGCGAAACACAACAAGAAATTGAGGAGAAGACTGCTTGAACTTGAGGAAGAAAGCAAGAAGTTTGCTACTGTCTCTAAGTCTCTTGAGGAAGAGCGTGAAAGTTTGATCAAGTCAAACAACTCTATGCTGGATAAGTGTAAACTACTTGAAAGGGAAAAGGAATCTCATTTAGATAAAATAAATTTCCTTTCCAAGCAGTACACTGAATCTAGAGAATCCAACTTGGAATTGACTAAGACGATTTTTCAACTCAAAAATGATCTCAACAAGTTTTCGTCTAGTACTTCTAAATTGGATAAAATGTTGGGACTTGGCCAAACTAACAGATTCGGACTTGGATATGAACGGACTTATGTTGGACAAGCTTCGAAATCGGATCCTAAAGACTTGACACAGTCATCTACAACAAACCAAGGTATGACTTCTACACAAAAGAACAAATTTGCTAAAAGAACTTGCCATAAGTGTGGTGTTGTAGGTCACATCAAAAGAAACTGCAAACAAGCTCTGAAGCAAGCCACAACATCGAAATGACTACTTCCAAAGGCCTGTACTCAGCCGCGACACCCTCAAAGATTGATGAAAAATTTTCGTCAACCAAACCAAGAACAACGTCGCGTTAACCCACAAACCAGGGGTGAATCGAGGAAGCACGCTTGGACACCGAAAGAGCACATTCAAAAGAAGCAGGATTTCTTAAAAACATCAATTCAACAAGTGTCAAGTCTCAATAGGCCGACGCAACCCAAAACACGTAAGGTTTGGGTGCGCAAAGGTGAACTCTTTCCCTGTCATGTTATACATACTTCACTACATGCTTATGATAATTCGTCTTGGTATCTAGATAGTGGATGTTCCCGACATATGACCGGAGATAAAAATTGTTTTACTTCTTTAACCAAGATCTCTGGAGGTCTTGTTGTTTTCGGAGATGGACGATCATCTAAAGTCGTTGGAAAGGGAACAATCACGATTCCAGATGGCCCTACTTTGAATGATGTTCTTTATGTTGAAGGGCTTAAGACAAATCTCATAAGTATTAGCCAACTGTGTGATAATGGATGCTCTGTTCAGTTTTCTGCTAAAGAGTGTACTGTGACTGGGTGTGATGATGGTTTTCTCTTAAAAGGTATTAGGTCACAGAATAATTGCTACATAGTTCCCTGTACTGCTAATGAACACTGTAATCTAGCAACATTAGACACTGAAACTCTATGGCATGAAAGGCTAGGTCATATCAACTTTAAGGAGCTATCTGGATTACACAGAAGGATGTAGTTAGAGGAGTTCCTAAAATCAGTTTTAAAGAAAATGCTGTGTGTGGGGGTTGTCAATTGGGTAAGCAAACTAGAACTGCACATAAGAAGTTGAATCACTTAGGAACAACAAAACCTCTAGAATTACTGCCTATGGATTTGATGGGACCAACTAGAGTTTAAAGCTTGGGTGGAAAATGATACATCTTTCTTATGGTTGATGATTTTACTCGCTTTGTGTGGACTGCTTTTCTACGTGAGAAAGCCGATACTTTTGACTCATTTTCTGAAATTTGTTACCGTCTTTTGAATGAATGTAATGAGAAAATTGTACGCATTCGCAGTGATCAAGGGGGAGAATTCATAAACTCTAAATTTATTGATTTCTGTGTTTCTAATGGTATAAAACATGAATTCTCTGCTCCTTACACACCACAACAAAATGGAGTGGTTGAACGTAAGAACCGGGTTGTGCAAGAGATGGCGCGTGTTATGCTTCATAGCAAGAAAATTGCTCCACACTTTTGGGCTGAAGCAGTTAACACGGCTGTCTATATAATTAATAGAGTCTACCTTCGCCCGGGTACCTTAAACACTCCATATGAATTGTGGTATAGTAGAAAGCCAAATATAAAATATCTCCGTGTCTTCGGGAGTCGATGTTATATTCTTAGAGATCGTGAAAATCTTGGCAAATTCGACTCTCGAAGTGACGAAGGAATTTCTATCTTTATTCTATCTAAATTCTTCTCTCAAGAAACTTCTATCTTCTACTAAAATCTAATAAAATTTTATTATATCTAGTAGATTATTTTATTAATATTATATTATTTTTTATATTAGTTATTATATTATTTATTATATATATTATAATTATTTATTTTTATTAGGATTTTAATTATTATTTTAGGTTATGATTTTATTATGATAGATATTATGTATTTTAGGTTTATTATTGATTTATTTATTTTATTAGTTATTTTTTATTTATTTTTAATTATATTTATATTTATTTATTTTAGATTTATTTAGTGATGGTTATAATTTATTTTATTATTATTTATTATTAGTATTATTATATTTTATAATTTATTTATTTAGTATTATGAATTATTAATTGAATTATTAATATTTTATTATATTTTTTGATATATATTTTAATAGATTATTATTATTAAGTTATTAATTATGGTTTTAGTCTTAGGCTATTCTACTACTACTACGTAGCGTGCTTATCGTGTGTACAATTTGCGCACTAAGACTGTGATAGAGTCAGTTAATGTAAAAGTAGATGAAGCTTTCTCCGTTGCTACCTCTTTGAATGAATCCATGTCTGATTTGCATTTGAATGATAATGTTGAATCTCCTTTTACAATAAATTCTCATGATGATGATTCGAATGATCAAACTGTTGCATCACCTGATTCTATTAACTCTCATGACATTACTGCATCTTCTGATGCATCTTCACTGCACGAAGCTCCTCACACATCGGTTACTCCTTCAACGTCTCGAATCTCCAAAGATCATCCTTTGTCTAATGTAATTGGAGATCCCCATCAAGGTGTGCGGACAAGGAGACAACATGACTGTGAATTTGCGTGTTATGTATCCTTAGTTGAACCAAAAAATATTGCTGAAGCTCTTCTTGATGAATATTGGATAAATGCGATGCAAGAAGAACTTGGTCAATTTTTACGAAACGACGTCAATTTTTACGAAACGACGTGTGGGAACTAGTGCCACGCCCTACGCAGCAAAATGTAATTGGTACCAAATGGATTTTTAAAAATAAGAAAAATGAGGAAGGTACTGTAATTCGAAACAAGGCCAGACTTGTTGCGCAGGGTTATTCACAAATTGAGGGAGTTGATTTTGATGAAACGTTTGCTCCGGTAGCCCGTCTTGAGTCTATTCGTATTTTGTTCGCAATAGCTTGTCATTACAAAATTAAATTATTTCAAATGGATGTGAAAAATGCTTTTCTAAATAGTTTTTTAAATGAAGAGGTTTATGTTGAACAACCAAAAGGCTTTATTGACTCAAATCATTCAAATTATGTTTACCGTTTGAAAAAGGCACTTTATGGACTCAAACAAGCTCCGCGAGCATGGTACGAACGTTTGACTAAACATTTAATTGATAAGGGCTATAACCGAGGGGGAGCTGACAGAACTCTCTTTGTGAAACATTTGAAAGATGATTTTATTGTGGCACAAACTTATGTTGATGATATTGTTTTTGGTGCAACTAAAGACAAAGATGCCGCAAAGTTCGCCGAGGTCATGACGAGTGAATTTGAGATGTCCATGATGGGTGAACTTTCATACTTTCTGGGACTTCAAGTAAAACAAACTGATGAAGGGATTCATCTCTGTCAGTCCAAGTATGCGAAAGAACTAGTGAAGAAATTTGGTTTGGAGAATTCAAAGGACTTCCCTACTCCGATGGGCACGAGTAACAAGGGTCTTGGTGTGGATGCCCAGGGGAAAAGTGTTGATGAGAAGCTTTATAGGAGTATGATTGGGAGTTTACTCTACTTGACTGCTAGTCGATCGGACATTGCGTTTAGTGTGGGAGTTTGCGCCCGCTATCAAGCAAATCCCAAAGAGGTTCATCTGACAGCTGTCAAGCGCATCATCCGGTATGTGAAAGGTTCAGTGAATCATGGTATCTGGTATCCGATGGGAACATCACTTGATTTGATTGGGTATTCAGACGCTGATTGGGCTGGTTCTGTCGACGACCGGAAGAGTACTAGTGGCGGATGTTTCTATCTAGGTCATTGTCTAGTTGCATGGCATAGTAAGAAACAGAACTGCATTGCCCTGTCCACTGCTGAAGCAGAATACATTGCTGCAGGAAGTTGCTCCACTCAATTACTATGGATGAAAAGCTTACTGAGTGATTATCGTATTCCCTCTAGTACTGTCACCATTCTTTGTGATAACACCAGCGCCATACAAATTTCAAAAAACCCTGTTTTACACTCTCGAACAAAACATATTGATCTTCGATATCATTTTCTGCGTGAGCTAGTTGAATTGAATTCTCTTCAACTCGCTTACATTTCAACTGATGATCAACTTGCGGATATTTTGACTAAACCTTTGGATCAAAAACGTTTTCTACATTTGCGAAAGGCAATTGGAATGAATCCATCTCTCTAGATAAGTTCTTCGGGCCATAGTCATGCATAGTTTTTGTTTATTCCTTGCAACTCTTTTTCAAAATTTTTTTTGCATGGCATGTCTTTCTGTTTACCATTGCTATTTTTGTTTTTCGTACACTTTGCAATACCAGCAAATCGCTTATCATAACATTGATAGTTTCATGATATGCTTCTCTTCTTTGATTGTTATCTGTATATCTCATTATGTTATACGCTTTTGAGATCACTATCCTTTCAAATTCTGCTACTTACCTTAGTTAATTTTGGCATATCCTCTTGACCTTTCGATATCTTTACTATCTTATTAGAATGTTAATGGGAATGTGAATAGCAATTTCATTATTGATTAGTTACTTGTTAATCCCTCAGATTGAAGGTTGCAGATATTTAGGGGGAGTTTTCAGAATAGTTTATTTGTTTTTAAAGATGTGGAAAGAGTTACATCCTATTAGGGGAGTGTGAAAACTACCACCACATGGAGGAAAGAGCTACCACCCCGGTCGTCCGGGTAGTGTGTGCAGCTACCACATGATTTATATGATTTGTGCGATTCCATTATAATATATATTAAAAAAAAGGGGAGAGTTTCACTTGCTAAAGGTATTAACCTAGATAATTGGTGTGATTGTCTCTATAAGATGCTCATAGAGCCACTCTCCCGAAGAAATAAGGTGGTTAATGTAAGATGCTCAAAGAGCCACTCCCTGGGTTTTATTGCTGTTTCCTTTCTTTTTGAGGTATTATCTTGAGTATCTTCATCTTTATGACTTTTCTATTCAATATTCCCTTCCACATGCTGTTTTGATAGTCTTCATATGCTTAAGATCTTGTGTGATATGTTACAATTAACAAAGCTTAGTCTTTAGGATTTGTTTCGATCTTTTTCCTCAAAATGTGCTATAACAGTTTTTGATATATCGATAGAAATCCTTTAAGATTTGGTTATCATGGAATATTTTCGTTATTATGGTGTTCATTTGCTGATATTTTTTTGTGTGCCCTCAATTTCATTCTTAAATAAAAAAAAAAACTTTGCGGGATCCGAACCGCGCTCGACCGGGTCCGGACCCCACGCTCGAACCTGCATATAGGTTTTTTTGCTTTTCTGTTTTTCTTTATTCGCAGAGTTTTCATTTTTTTTTATGCTGTTGCTCCGGTGTTTCTCTCTCTAGAACAGGGGTTTTTCTTCATCTCTTGCCTGGATTTGTGCATCTCATTGTGAGTATCTCCTATTACTCTCCTGTGCTTCCTGCAACCAGCCTGCCATCATTGTTTTCCATGTGATTTTTACAATTTTTCTTACATTCGTTGGTATTATTCTGTGATTTGCATCACATTTCGGTTTATCTTGACGTGATTCTCAGTTCTATACTGTTTTGCATGCTTTTGCACGTTCCCTTTGCTCAGATTTGCTTCGACTCGGCTTTTCGAACTGCTTTTGGTGTTTTTCTGAAACTGCATGTCTCTGTTTTTGGGTCACATTGCTTGTTGCATATTTATTTTTCATGACTCCTTATGGCCCTAGGAACCTCTAGATGTGATTTTTCCATTTTTTAACAATCATTTTTTTTATGCGCCAGTGTTAACTAATTGACAGGAATTGTGTTGTCAACATGGCATTCACCTGGTTGTTGGTGCTGGCTGTTCTCATGAGTGGTGTTGGTCAGGGTGGGCGGCGTAAAAAGACTATGGCTCATAAACGCGGTCGCTCACCTGATACAGAGTCTGAGTATCATGGCTCCGAGGGATCTGACAATGAACTGCTCCTTGTTCCCCGGAGGTGGTTCCTAGGCGAAAAGGGAAGGAACCGGTGGTTCCAAAGCGGCCGGGCAAAGAGAAGCTTTTACCAAAGAGGAACACTAGGCGTCCGGGGGGTGTCCATATTCGGGAACCGACTTCTGAGCCACCCCGACGTCAGTCGCAGCATGACGCACCAGTTACCTCACAGCGCAGGACGATGTATTCATCTAAAGTGTGTGTTGGCGAGCGCGACGTCGCGGTTAAGGAGCTCATTGAAGAAGCTCCTGCTTTTGCTCGATTATATGTGGATGGTCACCTCACCAACATTTGCTCTTTTCCTGAGCAGACCGGTTATTGTTTGGAACTGATTCGCGATTTTTACATGCGCGCCGGGTCGCTTCGCGATGAAGAAGGTGGACCTTACGTCTTTTTGACTACTGTTCGGGGGGTTACATTGGATGTTACTCCCGAGACGATTGCTGCGGCCCTTAGTATGGAGGCTCGCACCGACGGTGTTGATTATCTTCGGGGCGGTCTGGAGTCCCTTCGTGACTGGCGGAAGGTGATTAATGGTGTGTGCCCTCCGGACACGATGTCGGCTGGAAATTCAGTTATGTCCAAAGAACTACGACAGGAGTATAGATTTCTGAACTTCATTGTGGTATACAATATCTTGCCTACTATGAACACCAAGGTGGTCCGTTGGGAGCGGTTGCTTTACATGTATCTGGTTGGCCATCCCGCTGAGGCCGCGGCACGGAACATCAATCTGAATATACCTTTTCTGATCTGGCATCGCATGGCCAAGGAAATTAAGACTTCGAATCAGGTTGATCGTCTTCCATATCCGATGATTATTATGAGGATCTTACGACAAAAGGGGGTCGATACTCATTGCGCCACTTATGAGCATAGTCTTGGGAAGATCAATGAGATGACGTTAAATAAATCTCGCCTTACTGGTCGTTCTTCCCCGGCGGTCGGCCCTACTAGTTCGTCCCGCACGCGTCCGAGCTCTTCTCAGCCATCTGGGCATGTCTCTGAGGACGATGTCTCGGTGACTTCTATTTATCGTGCTCAGCAGCGTCTGTCCTCCGAGCAAGAACGCATCTCGAATGAACTTCATCGTCTCTCGTCTGAGCAGGCGCGTCTTGGTGCTGAACAAACGAAGATCACTAAGAAGCTCAGTACACTTGAGCGGATTATGAAGGCGATTTTTGATAAACTTGGTTGTTGCAGTGCCGATCTTCCTCCGCCAGATGATGCCTCTGTCTAGTTCTTTATGGCTGTGGTGTTCATTTTGTCGTCGCTTTATTCATTTTATTTTGGCCTGTATCTTTGTGCTGTTTTGGCATTTTTCTGACAAAAAGGGGGGAGATCGAGGGTAATCGAGGGTAGTATTAATCTTGACTTAGGAGCCACTTGACTTAGGAGCTAGGAGATACACTCGGACTTTTAGTGCCTATACTTACTATGCTTTCCTTTGTGTATTTCTTGTGCCATTCATAGCATTAACTTCTATTTTGTCAAGTATTGTTTTTTGCAGGACGTAGAAGACTTCAAGACTCCTGGTCATGTCTAAGTCATAGAGTTTGTATTAGGAATTGTTTTGGATGTACGTTTGACTTTATTGGATCGGTCATGCGTGGAGTTTGTTGTTTGGTGATTGCAACAAATTCTATTTTTGCTTTTTGTGTCTAAATGAGCTTTGAATATGTAATTTTTGTTTTGTCACGAAATCGCCAAAGGGGGAGATTGTTACGGCTTTTTATTGGCGGATTTCGTAGAGTCATGTGGAGTCTTGAAGGGACGAAAAAGAAGATGTCAAGTTCAAAGGCTCAAGGACTCATGTATCAAGCTCGTGGTCCCCCAGGTATGTTTAAATAGTTGATGGTGAGTTATAGACATATTTTAAGGGTTTGGAGGCATTAGAATAGGTTTTAAACTATTTCTATTAAATCAGACAATTTCATGTTACGGGGTCCGGACCCCAGAAGCTGAGGTCCGGAACCCGTAAGCTGGTCTTGCTGTCTCACAGACTGGGTCCGGACCCTGGAAGTTGAGGTCCGGAACCCGTACGTTTAAATTGCTATCTCGCAGACCGGGTCCGGACCCTGTAAGCTGAGGTCCGGAACCCGTACAGAAACATATGGTCTTACAGTCCGGGTCCGGACCCTGGAAGCTGAGGTCCGGAACCCGTAGGTCTGCTGATCAGTTACGCAGTCCGGGTCCGGACCCTGGAAGCTGAGGTCCGGAACCCGTAGGTCTGCTGAGCAGTTACGCAGACCGGGTCCGGACCCGGATGGCTGGGGTCCGGACAATGAAACGCCTGAGCAGTGTCAGGGTCCGGACCCCATACCCGCGGTCCGGACCCCAACCCGGCGAAATTTTCTGATTTCCTAGGTTTTCAATCCTAATCTGATTCTATGTCTCCTAAACCTATAAATATGATATGGGGGCTTCTCTAAAATGTACCTAAGAGAGATTTACCTGTGGAAACCCTAGAAACTTGTCTCGGAGCCGTTCGTTCACTTTTTGATGACAAGTTTCTTTCTCTCTCTTGTCGACATGGTTCTTAGAGCTTAGATTCTGATTTTATCTGAGAATCGAGTCGATGGTCGCTTAGATATACTTCCTCTCATATCTGTTGCTTATCTAAGCATTGAAATTACCATCAAGTATTCTTGTCGAGGCTCCGGATGGAGTGAGTGCGCGTGGATTTCGCGTGAAGCCGAGGATTCGGCGGACGCTCGTGGAAACGGAGCGTTGCTGCTGCGAGGAGTCGTGGTGTGATCAATCGGAGGAGTTCGATTGATCGGGGACCAACGAAGGAGATCTACTTCAAGTCTAGGGTAAAGGTTGAGTCGTGGATTCGGTAAATCACCTTGTACTCTATTTCTCTTAGTGGATTTTTCGTGTGATCGGTCCCGTGGGTTTTTTACTCCTTTAGGAGTTTTCCCACGTAAATTGCTCGGTGTGTTGCTTCAATTTTCCGCGCTTTTATTTTTGTTGCATCGAGTTGGTTGTTTTATTGGATACACCTATTCACCCCCCTCTAGGTGTGTGTTTACCTATTAGATCCTTGGGGTATCATAATTCACAGATGCTAGTGGAAACAGAGCGTTGTTGCTGCGAGGAGTCGCAGTGTGATCGATCGGAGGAGTTCGGTTGATCGAGGACCAACGAAGGGGATCTACTTCGAGTTTAGGGTAAAGGTTGAGTCGTGGATTCGATAAATCACCTTGTACTCTATTTTACTTAGTGGATTTTTCGTGTGATCGGTCCCGTGGGTTTTTTACTCATTTTGTAGTTTTCCCACGTAAATTTCTCGGTGTGTTGCTTTAATTTTCCGCGCTTATATTTTATTGCATCGAGTTGATTGTTTTATTGTATACACCTATTCACCCTCCCTCTAGGTGTGTGTTTACCTATTAGATCCTTGGGGTATCATAACTCACAAGTGGTATCAGAGCGGGAATAGGTAGTATATCATGGCCGAGGGCGGTAACATTAATCGACCTCCGCTTTTCGATGGCACTAATTATGCTTATTGGAAGGTTCGTATGAGAGCTTTTCTAATAGCCATCGACGAGCGTGTATGGCAATCTATTGAATTTGGATGGACACACCCAATTCATGTTGTCGAGAATGTTAGCGTCCCGAAACCTAGAAATAAATGGACGAAAGACGAAATTGATCAGTCGTCTTATAACGGAAAGGGTATTAATGCTTTATTTAATGCGTTAATGCAAACCGAGTTCTCACACGTTTCAGCATGTGACACGGCGAAGGAAATTTGGGATACTCTCCAAGTAACGCATGAGGGTACTAGTTTAGTAAAGGTTCAAAAACTCTAAATGCTAACGAGCAAATTCGACTCTATTTTTATGGAGGAACATGAAACCTTTACGCAGTACTATACTCGTTTACAAGATATTGTTAATACTGTTACAGATTTTATATTGGCATATTTCGTGAAGTGAGTCGGAGTCTTGAAGGTTCAAAGAAGAAAAGACGAAGATTGAAGACTCGTAGACTCAACGTTAGAATTCACGATACTTAGTAAGTTTAAATAATCTTGATGATGATTTATAAACATTTACAAGTGTTTGGAAGACATTAGAATGGATAAAAATTGATTTAAAATATAAAAAATGAGTTTTCCAACTTTCAGGATCCGGACCCTGTGGTGAGGTCCGGAACCCGTGCGCCTCCCTGGCTGTCACGCAGGGAGGGTCCGGACCCTGGGAGCTGCGGTCCGGAACCCGTAAGCCTGTCATGATGTTTCGCTGCTCGGGTCCGGATCTTGGGAGCTGCGGTCCGGAACCCGTAAGCGTGTTCACATGTTTCGCTGCTCGGGTCCGGACCCTGATGGCTGCGGTCCGGACAATGATAAGCTGAAACGTTTCAGAGTCTGGACCCTGCAATCCAAGGTCCGGACCCCGACCCGTCGCGAATTTTTGGAAAGTGATTTTTTCAATCCTACTCTGATTCTAATATCTCCCAAACCTAAAAATAAGATGGTAGATTTCTTAAAATCATTTTTGCAATCCTTATTTGATTCCAAATCGTTTTAAAATCTGTTTTCAATCCTAGTCGAAATTGGATTGTTTCCAAACCTTTCTAAAAAACTGTTTTTAATCCTAATATATTTCAGATTGCTTCTAAACCTATAAATAAGATGTGGAGGTGTCTCTAAAACGTGGTTAAGCATAGATTATCTTTTAGAAATCCTAGAAGCTTGTAGGTAACCGTTTTCCTCATCTTCTACATCAAGCTTCTCTCAAATTGATTCATGGTGCCCTAATTCCTAATATTCTTTTAGAATCAATTTGAGAATTTCTTAGAGACTATTCCCACAGATCTTCAATGATATTCTAAGCAATAAACCATCATCATTTTTATTGTTCTTGCTCCGGATGGAGTGCGCTCGTGGATTCGAGTGAGCGTCGTGGATTCGACGTGTTGAAGGCTTCGTGGATTTGAAGTTGTGCGTCTCGTGGATTCGAGGCGTGGCGTCCGTGGATTCGGACGTGGGGCGTGGACAACCCGTTGGTGCGCGTGATCCGCTGAAGAGAAGGGAGAGGTTAAGTCCGTGGAGTCGGTAATCACCTTGTAATTCTTTACTCTTAGTGGATTGTGTTTTCGCATCCCGTGGGTTTTTCTCCAAGGTGGAGTTTCCCACGTAAATCTCGGTGTGCTGATTTTATTTTCCGCATTACTTTATCGCATTGAGATTTGTGATTTTTGTTTATACACCTATTCACCCCCCTCTAGGTGATTGATATACTCTAGATAGATCCTAGGGCACCCCTTATCTTACAATTGGTATCAGAGCGGGATCTAGGCTTTATCTTTCATAATGGGTGAAGGAGGTAACATATTTAGGCCACCGTTATTTGATGGAACCAATTACGCCTATTGGAAAGTCCGGATGAGAGCTTTCCTCATCGCAATTGATGAGCGAGTATGGCAAACCATTGAACTTGGATGGAAACATCCAACCGAAGTGGTTAATGATTTGATCGTTCCTAAATCTCGGACTAAGTGGTCGAAGGATTAAATCGATCTATCTTCTTTTAATGGTAAGGGTATTAATGCGTTATTTAATGCTTTATCTCAAACCGAGTTTACACGTGTCTCGGCATGTGAAACGGCTAAAGAGATTTGGGATACCTTACAAGTTACACATGAAGGTACAAGTCTAGTTAAAATACAAAAGCTTCAAATGCTTACGAGTCAATTTGATTCTATTCGCATGGAGGAGCATGAATCGTTTATTGATTATTTTACTAGACTTCAAGATATAATCAATACATGTGCTAACTTGGGAGAGAAGAACCCAGAATCTAAGGTCGTTAGAAAAATCCTTCGAACACTTCCGGAGCGTTTTAGGGCTAAAGTAGCGGCTATTGAAACGATCAATCATCCGGATGATATGAAAGTTGAAGAACTAGTAGGTGCTCTTCAAACTTACGAAATGACTTTTCCTACAAATCAATCTTCTTCCAAGTCTTTCTCTAAAAGTACAGGTGTTGCACTTAATACAACAAAGGAGGAAGACGAGGATATCGAATCCGACGATGAAGTTTCTCTCGCAAATTTCGAACATCAAATGGCACTTCTTACCAAGATGTTTCGTCGGAAGTTTAGGAAGAACCAAGGCATTCAAGCTTCATCCTCCAATCGAAAGCCTTCTTCTAACGGATCTTCACATTCTAAATCCTCTAAAGAGAAGAAGATTGCAAAGTCTTCTAAAGAAAAGGATGAGTTTGAGGGAGAAATCCAGTGTTACAAATACCGAGGCTATGGCCATATCTCCACGGATTGTCCCACTAAAAAATCCTATAAAAAGAAGGCGCTACAAGCTAGAACTTGGGATGACTCTACTTCCAGTGATTCGAGTTCTAGTGAAGAAGAAACCAATGATGCTATTGCCTTATCTTCACACGTTTCTTCTTCTCCTTTTGCTTTTTGTTTATCATCTACTATTGCTAACCCTTTTGCTTCTTCCTCTGTGCATGAAACGTCGAGCGACGATGGCTCGAGTGAGGGAGAGTCGGATGATGAGGACTTAGCCGAGGCATACCAACAACTTCTTGATGAATCAAGGAAAATGGCTAAGCATAACAAAAAGTTGAGGACGCGCTTATTAGAAATTGAAGACGAAAGAAAAAGCTTGAAAGCAACGACTAAAGCTCTTGAGGATGAACACGACACATCATTGAAGAACAATGGAATCCTCAAGGAGAAGCTAAACCAATCGGAGACAATGATCAAATCATATCAAGATAAGATTGGTTTTCTAGAGCAACAATACAAAGAAGTTCACACATCCAACCAAGTTTTGACCAAACAAGTCCATCAACTCAAGTCCGACATACAAAAATTCTCCTCCGGTTCAAAGAAACTTGATGATATGCTCGGATTGGGTCAAACAAGCAAACTTGGACTTGGATATGAGCGGACATTTGTTGAGAAGGTAAAAAATTCTATTCCCAAAGTCTCAACAAGTGTAAAAGAGAAAGTATGCCATAGATGCGGAAAGAAAGGACATATCAAGAAGACATGCCTTAAAAAGAAAACTCAAGTGGCATCTTCTAAACATCTATCGGCATCTTTCATCACTCGACAACCTTCACGGATTCAAAAGCAACATCAAGGTCGAGTACCCAAGGTCAACCAAAAGTCAAAGCCACAACAACCAACTACTCCAAAGCGGAATGCGATGGTGAGACCAAGGGTTGATCAAAAGTCAAAACAAACCGTGCCTAACGTCAACAAACCAAGACAACCAACAATCCGACAAGTTTGGGTTCGGAAATGTGATATCTTTCCTTCTCTAAAGTCTTAATTTGTTTTGACTTAGTGTAGTGCTTTGATCAGTTTCTATTGCATATCTTTTGTTCATTACATTACACGTTTTGGTGCTTTCATTGTTACGATTTTTAGATTCTTTGAATGATTAGAACATTAAATAGTGCCTTGAACATCATAGGTTCACTTTCATTCACTCCTAATTAATCTCATATTAATTATCAGTTTTACTTTATTTTTATTATATTTGAAGATAATTTATTATGAGAACTCTTAATACTTATATTCATCAAATTTAGGTAATCTTGTGTAATCTCTAGGAGCTTAACCTATCTCGGTTGTGTGTGTTGAATTTGATGAATAGTCATTCTCTTACAGACTAAAATTTATCGCATGTACTTTCAACTAAGAGATTGCTAATGTAAGGGGGAGTATTATAATTATATAAATAGTGCTAATATGCTTGTAAGATGTGGAAAGAGTTACATCCTTTAAAGGAGTGTGAAAACTACCACCACATGGAGGAAAGAGCTACCACCCCGGTCGTCCGGTTAGTGTGTGCAGCTACCACATGAGAATTGAATTGCATATCCGAAAAAAATATATATATAAGTGCAAAAGCATGCAAAAGAAAAAATGTCACAAATTTTATTTTTCGGAGTTATAAGGTGGTCCACATACATGAAATATGCTCAAAGAGCCACCCCCTGTGCGATGTTTGTTTTATCTCAATTTTGAACGTTTATGCGATAATTTCTGTCTCTTTGATGAATCCCTTAAGTCATCTTCATAATCCGTTTACATCTTGATAGCTTTTGAGCCTTTAGATTTTTTTTGATGACTTGATTTTGAAGTTTATATGAATTAAGAAATCGTGTAATATTTTATCTACATTATGGTGATTGTGTAGTAAAGTTCTTAATTCTTATGAAATTAATAGGGATTGAAAGAAGTCAATATGAATTTATTCTCCTCATGCACTAACAATGTTTGACGTTTTTATCACAAGTGGTTTCAAAATTGAAAAATGTTTTGAACTTGTGTTTTATTTAATTTCTTTCAACTCTCTCTATTTTTGGGTGTTTTCTTTTGGCCATTTTTGACAAAAAGTGGAAGAGAGGTGATGAACTTAGACGCATGAACGAAGGGGGAGAGATTTAGATATATTTTTTCTACTAACTTTGTTCGTGGAGAATGAAAATTTTTTGCAGGGCTTTCAAGACTTCAAGACTCCATGTTTGTCTAAGTTATAGAGTTTATTTTTAGGAGTTACAAAATTATAATTTTGAATTTATTTGGATCTTTCACGCGAGAAGTTTATTGTTTTGGTGATGGCAATGAATTTCAATTTTGGAGAGATGAGCATCGTGAGTGTTTTATGTAATTTTGGGTTTTGTCACGAAATTGCCAAAGGGGGAGATTGTTACGAATTTTATGAGGTCTTGGACCGTGCTATTTGGGTGGAGCATGGGAATGCATGTGCGCGCGAGGAGCGTGAGTCGTGGGAGAGAGAAAAAAAAAAGAAAAGGAAAAGAAGCGACCGGCGGGTGGCTCGGGTGGGCAGTCTAGCTCTAAGCGGCCCCCGAAGCACTCGCAGTCGCAGAATCAGTCTCGTGGGTCCCAGCGGAATCGACCCTCGAGCCGGTGCCCGATTTGTAGCGGCCCCCACAACCCTCAGTA
This sequence comes from Puya raimondii, assembly GCA_016920855.1. NCBI lineage: Eukaryota > Viridiplantae > Streptophyta > Magnoliopsida > Poales > Bromeliaceae > Puya > Puya raimondii. Next base: position 137,933,046 of record JABWPP010000050.1, read on the forward strand.
GTGTGATTACCGTGAGACCAGGTGCTACAAGTGTGGACAGCCGGGACATATGCGGTACAATTGTTCGATGGATGATGGCCGGGCACCGTCATCGGCATCGGCATTTGCATCGCCGAGACAGCTCGCGGGCATCCCACCCGCGGCGATGTCGGCAGGCCGTACTCAGCCGCCGAGACCAGCCGAGGGCCAGCGACCAGCGCCCAGTGGACGAGTGTTCGCCTCGCAGGTGGAGGAGCCTTCTGCCCAGGATGATGTCGTGGTAGGTATTGTGTTAATTAAAGGCATTCGATGTAGAGCTATGTTTGATACTGGTGCATCGCATTCATTCATTGCTCGATCATTTGCTATTGCACACGTAATAGAAGTTGTAGATGCCACACATGCAAGAACTGTGCAGGTACCTGAACACACCTTTTGCGTACATCACGCGTGTGTAGACTGTCCAGTGAGGGTTGAAAACTCGATCATGCCAGCTGACTTGCTGGTGTTAAATCGAATGAACGAGTATGACTTAATCCTGGGAATGGATTGGCTCTCGAAATATCACGCTACTATCGATTGTGAGAGCCGGATAGTGAGGTTTAAAGAACCCGGGCACAAAGAGTTTGTGTACCGTGGTTGCAAGAGTTCGCTCTTTGCGTCAATGGTGTCCACGTCGCAAGCAAGGAAGCTTATTGCTAGTGAATGCATTGCCTACTTAGCGACGGTAGTGGATGACCGAAAAGAAGTGTTGGGGCTCGAGGACATTCCTATAGTCCAAGAGTTCCCGGATGTATTTCCGACGGAGTTGTCCGGAATGCCACCGGACCGGGAAATAGAATTCGTGATCGATTTGCTCCCGGGTACGGCGCCGATCTCTAAGGCCCCGTACAGGATGGCACCCGCGGAACTGAAGGAATTGAAAGCACAATTGCAAGATTTGATGGACAAGGGTTTCGTAAAGTCAAGTGTGTCACCTTGGGGAGCCCATGTTCTATTTGTGCGGAAAAAGGACGGTTCGCTGCGGTTATGTGTAGATTACCGCGAGTTGAATAAAGTGACCGTCAAGAATAAGTGCCTGTTACCCCGAATTGATGACTTGTTCGATCAGTTGCAAGGGTCTCGGGTGTATTCTAAGATTGATTTGCAATCCGGTTATCACCAATTGAAGATCAAATCGGAGGATGTGCATAAGACCGCATTTAGGGCGCGGTATGGACACTATGAATTCACGGTTATGCCTTTCGGGCTTACCAATGCCCCGGCGGCGTTCATGGATTTAATGAACCGTGTGTTCAAACCACTATTGGATCAATTTGTGGTTGCGTTCATAGATGATATTCTTGTCAACTCTCGGAGTGAAGAGGAACATAAAGAGCACCTAAGGATTGTGCTTCAAGTTCTTCGAGAGAACAAGTTGTTCGCCAAGATAAAAAAGTGCGAATTTTGGATTCGTGAGGTCGCTTTCTTGGGTCATGTGATCTCCGCGGAAGGAGTATCGGTGGACTCTATGAAAGTTGAGGCAATCAAGGATTGGCCTCGACCGACCAATGTCACGGAAGTACGAAGCTTTTTGGGTCTTGCGGGGTACTATCAGCGGTTCGTGGAGGGATTTTTAAAAATCTCCGGTCCACTAATGCGTCTTACCCGCAAGGGAGCCAAATATGTTTGGAGCGAGGAATGCAACCAAAGCTTTAAGGAGCTAAAGGAAAGGTTGACTTCGGCTCCGGTTCTCGCCTTGCCGATTGTGGGGGAGGGCTTTGTGGTGTATAGTGATGCATCACGGCGTGGTTTTGGGTGTGTGCTTATGCAAAGAGGACAAGTAATAGCATATGCCTCTCGACAGCTAAAGAGCTATGAGCAAAATTATCCCACCCACGACTTAGAGCTTGCGGCGGTGGTCTTCGCACTTAAGTTGTGGAGACACTATTTGTACGGGGAACACTGTGAGGTTTACATGGATCATAAAAGCTTAAAGTATTTATTCACTCAGAAGGAGTTGAATTTGAGGCAGCGGAGATGGTTGGAGTTGATAAAGGATTACGACTTAACCATCTTGTACCACCCCGGTAGAGCCAATGTGGTGGCCGATGCGCTCAGTAGAAAATCCGTGGAGAACTTCGCAATTGAGATGACGGGACAAATGCCGTTAATCAAGGAAATGGGCCGGTTTGACTTGGAAGTCGTGGCCCCGGGCGTCCCCGCTAGACTTATGAATCTCGAGATATGGCCAACTTTGTTGGAGCAAATAAAAGAAAAGCAATCCGGTGATCCGGAACTCCAAAAGGTGCGGAGTGCTATCGAGAGCGGGCACGCCGGTGATTTTTATGTAGACTCGAAGGGCGCAATTCGATTCCGAAATCGATTGTGCGTGCCAAAAGTCGAGGATATTCGTGGGGAGATCTTGAAAGAAGCTCATACTTCTCCTTATGCGATTCACCCGGGCGGCACCAAAATGTACAAGGATCTTAAATTACATTATTGGTGGCCGGGGATGAAACTTGATGTTGGACGCTTTGTGGCACAATGCTTAGTATGCCAACAGGTGAAGGCCGAGCGTCGCTTTTTGGCGGGAAAATTGCAAGGGTTGCCCATTCCAGTTTGGAAGTGGGAGAACATAGCAATGGACTTCGTTGTGGGTTTACCTCGATCACAAGGTGGCCACGACGCGATTTGGGTGGTGGTGGATCGTTTGTCAAAGTCGGCACACTTTTTGCCAATCCACACCACTTGGTCGGGAGACAAGTTAGCACAAGTCTACCTGGACGAGATTATGCGGTTACACGGGGTCCCGACCTCGATAGTTTCAGATCGAGATCCCCGTTTTACGTCACATTTTTGGAAAAGCTTGCAAGAATCTTTGGGTACACGGCTCGATTTCAGTTCAGCATTTCATCCTCAAACTGACGGTCAATCAAAAAGGACAATTCAGATTTTGGAGGATATGCTGTGAGCGTGTGTGTTGGACTTCAAGGGTGCATGGCCTACTCATTTGCCGATGGCTGAATTTGCTTACAATAATAGCTATCAATCTAGCATCGGTATGGCACCTTTTGAGGCCTTGTATGGAAGGAAATGCCGCTCTCCTATTCATTAGAGCGAAGTCGGCGAGAGAAGGGTCTTAGGACCGGATGTGTTGCGTGAAGCGGAGGAAAAGGTCCGCTTGGCACACGAACACTTATCGACGGCTTAATCTAGACAAAAGAGTTATGCGGATCGACGTCGACGAGATTTAGAATTCGCGGTAGGAGACCGCGTCTTCTTGAAAGTGTCACCCATGAGAGGAGTGAAAAGATTTGGTGTTCGGGGTAAGTTGAGTCCCCGTTACATTGGACCTTATGAGGTTTTGGAGCGTGTGAGATCCGTGGCATATCGGCTAGCTTTGCCGCCAAAACTTGCGGGGATACACAATTTGTTCCATGTATCGACGCTCCGCAAGTATATGTATGATCCGGCGCGCGTCCTCGAGTATGTGCCTATAGAGCTTCATGAGGATATGACTTATGAGGAAATTCCCTTGTGTATCTTGTATCGCGAGGTGAAAAATTTGAGAAACCGTAAAATTCCTTATGTAAAAGTACAATGGACGAATCACGGTGAGCGCGAAGCTACGTGGGAATTGGAAAGCTCAATGAGGGAGCGGTTTCCTTACCTCTTCGCTGAGTCCAGCTGAGGTATGATTCAGTTTCGCGGCCGAAACTCTCTTAAAGGAGGGAGGAATGTAGTACACTGAATTTCAGTGCATCGTACCGAACTTCTACAAATTGTGGAGTTCCGATGGAAAAATAGCAAGAGAGGCTATATGTGAGGCTTCAGCCAAGTTTGGGACTTGTGAGAAGTGTTTTCGGCGCAAATGGGGCGCGAAAACGGACTTCGAAAAGTTAAAACTGCTAAACTTGTGAAGTCTGCACTGGATTCCGGTATGTGGACCTCCATACCGGTACTGAAGTGATTAGTACCGGTATGTGATGATGGTATACCGGAATGCCATGGTTGAAACCGAGAACCCAGCTCTCGGGTTCAGCGGATTCCTCCGGGGTATACCGGAATAGCACCCGTATACCGGTATGCAATGCACATACCGGTATATAGTGTTACGAAATTCCAGTTTTGGCTGGTTGTTTGTGTTGTTTGTCGAGAGGGGCAAAACAATCTTTTCACATGTATTGGGGGTGTATGAAGGGCTGAGACCTTCTCCCCTTCTCATTGTCTTCCTCTCTACTTCTCCTCTCCATCTCCTTCACTTTCTCTCTCTAGAGATCTCTCCAAAACTTAGAGAAAAGGGTGGATTGATCTTGGAAAAGACTTCCAAAGGAGAAAAGAAGCTTCTTGGTGCAAGAAGAAGCTTGGGGAACTCGTGATTAAGGTTAGTTCCTCACGTTTTAGGTTCAAACCTTGGATTTAATCCTTTGAAATGAGGTTTTTGGGAATCCTAGGCAATCTAAAACACAAAATGTGGAGATTGGCCAAAATATTTTGAGGTTCTACATGCATGCATGTGAAACCTAGGTTAAATGAGGGTTTTTACCATGGGAGGTTCTAAAAATATTTGGACCTTCGGGAATTACAATTGAGGCATAGAAAATCATGTTAGAACACTTGATTTCAAGTTTTGAGTTGAATTATGGATTCGTAACGAGTAACGAACCGTTTTCTTGTAGAAGCTTGGGTTGAAGCAAGAACTCAAGGCTTGGACACTTAGGGGCTTGAAGAATATAAGAATTTGGAAGCTCTTAAGGTGGATTTGTGTTTACCGAAGTGATTAGGTCACTTCCATGTCTAGGGTAAATATCCATTTAAAGATAAAATGGTATGTGTGTTGAACCCTAGAATTTGCATGTTGGCAAAGGTAAAATCATGATAGGTAGAGCAATGAGCTCCTATTGCATGATATAGAATTCAAGTATAATTCAATTATCTATACTTGTTGCATGGTTGCATGTATGATAGAACCTAGTGTCATTGAACATAGGTTGGAACATGTGAGAATAGAACCTAGTTTTATTGAACATAGGTTGGAACATGTGAGAATAGAACCTAGTGTTATTGAACATAGGTTGGAACATGTGAGAATAGAACCTAGTGTTATTGAACATAGGTTGGAACATGTGAGAATAGAACCTAGTGTTATTGAACATAGGTTGGAACATGTGAGAATAGAACCTAGTGTTATTGAACATAGGTTCATGTGAGAATAGAACCTAGTGTTATTGAACATAGGTTGGAACATGTGAGAATAGAACCTAGTGTTATTGAACATAGGTTGGAACATGTGAGAATGGAACCTAGTGTCATTGAACATAGGTTGGACATGAGATTGGAACCTAGAGTCATGGAACCTAGGTTGAGAATGAGAAAGTAAACCTAGTGTTATTGAACATAGGTGAGACTTAGTGACTTGAACCTAAGGTCATGAGACTTAGGTTGGCAAGTGAAGAAAATGTGAACAACGGGATGTGCGACGATTTTGCTATCCCGGGTAGTCGACGATTTCGCTACCATGCCATGAGTTGGCGGTGTTGAAACGGGATGCGCGACGATTTTGCTATCCCGGGTAGTCGACGATTTCGCTACCATGCCATGAGTTGGCGGTGTTGACACGGGATGTGCGACGATTTTGCTATCCCGTGTATGCGACGATATCGCTACCACGCCATGAGTTGGCGGTGTCGAGATGGGATGTGCGACGAGGTTGCTATCCCGGGTATGCGACGAGTTCTCTACCCATGCCATGTGATGGCGGTGTTGAGATGGGGTATGCGACGATTTTGCTATCCCGAGTATGTGACGAGTTCGCTACTCGAACTAGGAGGTGACGAGTTCACTCCTTGAATGTTGGAACCCTTATGGTGAGACGGCGATTCCGAAACCATAAGTAAATGACAAGTAATTGAACTTAGTCAATGTGAAATATAGGATAAACCTAGGAGAGAATGATAAGTTATATTTTATTTGGTTGCATCATTTATGTTTATTTACAAGCATGTAAATAATTGTTGCATAGTTATTTGTGATCTAACTTATGCATATGGTGTTTCTTTGGACCTGGTGGGTCGAGCTTCTCTCTTGGGTGGCCTTACCCACTGGGAACTATGTTTAAAGTTCTCACCCCACATTTTTCAGGTCCTTCCGCGAGTGAGGCGGCGGAGCGAGGCAAGGGTTTAGCTCTCTAGATAGCGGCCCTTCCTTTTTGGTGATACATAGAGTTGTACCCCTAGTCTTGGACTTTGATAGTATAGGGGATTTCCATTACATGTATGAAACTTATGTATTCCATAGTTTTGGAACATGGTGTATGGAATGAAAAGAAAAATTTGGGCATGTATAAATGTGCAATGTGATGTAATAGAAGTAGAACTTCTTTATGTTGATGCTTTCCTTGTGCAACTCTTGTACTCCGTTCCTAGTTGGAACCTCGTGGATAAGCTTGTGTTGTGACGCCTTGGGCGGGTAGAATAGGTTCTATCCGTTCGGCGGGTCTGGGGCATGCGCCCGTGCGGTTATCCTTTCCACCTAGTTGGTGTTAAAGGCCCGACGGGGCGTGACAATAGGGAAACCACCACTCAACCCTAAGAGACCACTATCATCCTAACCCTACATTTTTTCATCCAGAGTTAAAAATTGGATAGCAAAAGGACCCAAATACTATTAATAGTATTTCAGCCCAACTCTCTCTTTCTCTATATATATATATAAGTCCGGCTATGGTGCTTTTAAAAATACCAAGCACTTGGTGCTTGTAAGTTATCCAGCGTTAGTTCTATCCCCTTGACCAATTTCACCCCTTAGATTACGCTCAACCATAGGGGCCCACTATTATCCTAACCCTACAAATCTTCATCCATAGGCCGAAAACCTACAAGCACCAATAACTTGGTGCTTTTAAAAGCAAAGAAGCCCAATTATATATATATATATATATATATATATATATATGATGATGAAAAAATTATTAATATATATATATATATATATATATATATATATAGAGAGAGAGAGAGAGAGAGAGAGAGAGAGAAAGTCCGGCTGGTATACTATCGGTAGCACGGAGGCTTCCGTGCTACCAAGTTGTTTTCAATGATGCGACTTCCAAATCGACGATCGGCTCCGTTAGACTTGATCTACACTATTGAAAGTATTTGGAAACTAAATTTCATAATTTTTCGACATCATTACCTATCAAACGAGTAGTCTAAAAATGAACGGCTGAAAATAAAAATCTCATAAAAAATGATGATAAAAGACTTGAATTTAAGATCAGAGGTACTGATCTTACCTTAATAGTGAAAAGAATTTTTTATAAAAATTTCATCAGGTTTGGATTGTTTTACACCGTTAAATTCACAAACGCATCACATCGACAATTAGAATTGCCAATTTTGAGACCTTTTGATCACTAGCCAAATAATGTCGAAAAATTATAAAATTTAGTTTCCAAATACTTTCGATAGTGTAGATCAAGTCTAACGGAGCCGATCGTTAATTTAGAAGCCGCATCATTGAAAACAACTTGGTAGCACGGAGGCCTTCGTGCTACTGATAGTATAGCAGCCTAGCTCTATATATATATTATATAGTATGTATTATATATATATATATATATATATATATATATATATATATTATGGCTAGGGCTACTATACTCTTATGAGTATAGACCCCTTTCTACTCATAAATTTTTGGCCGTTGGATGAAGGGATGTGCGGTTAGGATGATAGTGGTTTCCGGTTAGGATGATAGTGGTTTCCGGTTAAGATGATAGTGATCCCCTAGGGTTGAGTGGGTGGTTGGTTGAATAGTATGATCTAACGGGTGGAAATGGTCAAAGGGGTAGATCTAACGGCCGAAAATTTATGAGTACAAAGGGGCCTATACTCATAAGAGTATAGTAGCCGGACTCTATATATTATATAGTATTATATACATACTATTACATATTTATATTATATGCTTATCAATTTATCATATAATGTAATTTTAACATATTTAGTTTACAAATATAAGTTATAACATGATAATTATTATATATAAATAATATATAATATATATAATAAAAGAAAAAAATTTCATTCATTTTTTTGCCTTTCAACCAAACAAGTATGGCTAAAAACTATTTTTCTTTTTCTACAAACCAAACAATAAAAGACGTAAAACTTTTTTTCCACTGAAATTTTTTTTTCCACCGAATTTTTTTTTCCACAGTTTTACGTAGAACCAAATAGCCTCTTAGAGAGCAACATTCTTAAGCTTAAAGATTGAGGACTAGGAAAAAAAACTTAACAGCCTTAAAAACCTACATAAGCAAATATTTGCAAAGAGAGGGAAAACATCTATAGCCACATAAGGAAACTGAAAATAAAAGGGCTTTGTTGCATCTGCGAATTGGAGGATAGGGGTCAAAAGGGCACACCAGTCATGGGCAGTGAGGAAGCATCTACAACAGAGGATTTGGTGGGTCGAGTTGTCGAAAGAAACCTGATCTGTTCTAAGACCAAGACTGGAATGGGTCCAAGCAGCATGGCGGGGAACGGTCAAGCCCAAATCGAAGGCCCATTCCAGCAGCAACAGAATCTAGGGCCCAATTACTCATTTTACATTAATTTCAATTTAACAGATAGGAATCTAGGTTACAATTTTAGTATGTTGTTTAGGAGGAAAAAATAGAGCATGTAATATAAGAAAATTAAGAAAATTATTGATTATTATTTCTCCCGTCTTAACTTAAATTCTCTTTCTTTTTCTTATTTTCTTTCTTCCTTTCTTTCTTTCTATCTCTCTTTAATTTCTTTTTCTTTTCTCTAATCTATTCTTTCTCTTCACTCTTACCGTGATCCACTGATCTTGACGAATTGGAGGTTGTGACCAAGCCCATCATCCTCAATGCCATCCTCGTCTCAGAATAGTAATATCTTTATAGACGGGTCCCGAAGAGTCACGTACGTAACAATTGGTATCAGAGCGGTCAGATCCCAGGGATGAAGTGCGGTGATTTTGCATTCCAACTCCGATCTTAGCATTGTTGAGTTAGGCCACGAATCTAACTCCTGCACTGCCGGAACTGATCTAAGATCAAATCTAGACAAAAGGAGTCATCGTAAAATTTTATTCCCTCGGAATTTCAGATCTGAACCATTTGCCTATCCCTCAGATCATTCGGATCACAATCCAACCGCATTCTCCGATAAGTGGACCGCACTTTCAAGGAACCATCTTAGAGCCACATTTAACACTGTTGAAGCATTGATTGAATGACCTCTGATCAACTGAGTGAGTCAAGATAGGGGGCGGAGAGGAAATAAATTTAAATTCAACCCTAAGGCATACTTGGAGGGAATTGAGATGACACAAGGCACTAGGTTGATAGATCTTAATGAGCACATCAATTAACTCAAGGATAGGTACAGAAATTGGGAACTGAGTTTCACGACAAGATGGAAGGGTCGACCCATCAAATAACTGAAGTAAGAGAAATAGGGCAAAGGCACTATGATATATTAAAAGCCAAGACAGCCAGGAGGCATGAGAAGCTACTAAAGCTCTTAACAGCCCAGCCGCCTCCATCCAAAACCCACGACATGGCAACTTTGCTAGGGCATAAGAATTCGCACAATAGCAAACCAGGAAGTAGCAATACACCAGTGCTTATTAAAGAAGGAAAAGGGAAAGAAAGAATTCGGATATGGATCTGATATGTATCTGGATATTATTTGGATAATAATATACATTAGTACGCGCATATACAATAAACGAGACATACAAAAAATTACTTTATTTTTCTACTTTATTTCCTAATTTTATTTCTTCACATATAAAATATGTAATTTTAATATATAACTTATTATAAAATAAACGAATTATACAAAAAGTCACCTTATTTTTTCACAATATGTATTAATCATCCCTCCGTATCTTGATTGACAATAAATTTAGAGTAGACAAGAGAGATCGACTATGGAGGAAAGGGATTTGGATGGGCTGGACGGGCAAAATTGAGCCGGGCCGATTTAAAAATATAAAGAATATAAAAATAATAATACTAAAAGTCCGAATATATATCCACATCCATATTCATTTTTTTCGGATCTCCGAAAAATTTTAACTCTCTAAAATCATATCCATATCCGTATCCGAACGTACGTATCCGGATATTTTTCTATTCGGATTCGGATATTATCGAATATGAAAACGGATATTTTTGGATAATATTCGATCCATTTTCACCCCTAATATTCGATCCATTTTCACTCATAATGGAAAATAGCTGAAGTCTTTATTCATCTTAATCCTCTACTTTATATATATAATTTTTTTTGTAAGGAAAAGCCAAACGCAATTTATAGTTTCTATCAAGTGTAATAATATAGATTAATTTTATTAATAAGTGGGTATGCTTTATGCATAATAAATATGTATATATAAAGAAAAAGAGAATGATCACAGTTTCTATCTTCTTTTTTTTTTTCTTTCCACTTCTCTTTTTTCTCTTTTTCTTCTTCTCTGTGCCTTTAACTTCTTCTTTCTCTTGCCTGGGTGCGTGGGTGTGTGTGTGAACTGGGGGGAATTGTGGGAGGCAAGAGCAAGAGGGAGCGTTCTAAATCGCAATGGCGTTCATGGTAGAGGTCGTGATGAAGCAGCACGGGGCACGGCTCAGCGACGTCGATTTGGCATCGAGCAAGACCGACGAAGCTGGTGTGTTGGGGTTTCTGATTTTTTTTCGCAAATTTTTTTCCCATGCTTTCGGCGTCACTTTTTGTGAATTTGCATGATTTTTAAAAATTTTGATTTTAGGTAAAAAAAAAAGCAATAACATGTTTGATTTAAATGCCTATAAGAATTTAATAATTTTTTTATATAAAATTTTCCACCTTTCTTCTTAATTTTTCAGTATAAAGTATTTTAAAGCTATGCCGCACTTCGAAAAAGAGTATTTAAGAAAATCATCCTAAAGAAAATAAAAATTTTCACTACAAAAATTTCATGATCTGATGATTTTTCTATTTGAGAGCTATTTTAAATGGTTTGATGATTTTTTTTGTTTGAGAGCTATGTGGCACTTCAAAATTTTGATTTCAATATAAATTTTCTTTTTCTAAAGAAAACTATTTTGTATGGTTTTACGTCGAACCAAATACCCCTTAGATATTATTTCTTTAAAAATTAATTATTCTTTTTCGCATGTTTATTTTATTATTACTTTATTATTTATCTGAAAATATTATATTTATATTATAATAAATAGGCCAATTTGCATAAAAAATCTATTAGTTTTGAGTTTTTGCAAAAGTATGCCGTCTTTTTTGATTTTGCAGATTCAGATCGGACTTTCAGAAAGACGACCAAACTACCTCTCTTTCAAAATGTATTAAAAATACATGCATTAAATACCTAGAAAAATACAACTGATATGTCATTATTACAGCTACCTTTTCTTGAAAAACGAAATTCTCATTTAACATATAAATAAAAAACTTCAAATAATAATAATAAAAAAGAGTAGAATACACCTTAAATAGTGCAATATTATTTCAAACTGTACAATATTTCTTTCTAAATAGTGTAATATTTGTGCAAACAGTGCAACATATGCACAATTTGCATATTGTTGCATAATTTGTATACTAAATTACGAATAATATAGTATATTACACAAAAATAATATAATATATTACAATATACTATAAAAATTATGCAATATATATAAAAACGGTGCATATTTTGCACTATTTGTATAAATATTTACACCATTTGTGTAAACGTTGTACTATTATGAGAGGATATTGCACCATTTAGATGATATGTTTCACTCTTTATTTTTAAAAATTAAATTACATTGCATATTAAAAAAAGTGTCAAATTTTTTAGAAATGACAAATGTTAAGTCATAATTACATATACATTTCTCGTGAAACGAGAATCCTCATTTAAGACAAATAAAAATAATAAAATATAATTAATAAGATAAAAGAGTGCAACATCCTCTCAAATAGTGCAATATTTTCTTCCAAATAGTGCAACATTCTCTTCCAAATAGTGCAACATTTGTATAAATAGTGCAACATATGCATTGTTAATACATATATTGTATGATTTTTATAATAAATTACGAATAATATAGTATATTACGCGGAAATAATGTGAGAATTCGAATTTTGGAAATTTAAATTCTGTGTTCCTCTCCCCTGTTACTGTGTATTTGATCTGTATACGTATATATATCTGTATAAGTGTATATATATATATATGTATATGTTATGTATTTTGTGTATTTTGTTGTTTTAAGTTTTGTTGCGGAGAGAGAACGGCTTAACGGTGCAATTCGGAGTTCGTTTCTGATGATCCAAAATAGTATTCGATGTCTCGGCAGTGCTGAACGCGATGGCGTGATCCGTTTCGACATGCAACTAGCGGATTGAGAGATATCACATGTTCTTTGCTGAGGGGTCGTAATGTATATTTTATGGTTTCGCGATCTGGACCCTGTTTCACGCACCGTTTTGCGTGAGATTGTTTGTGGAGGGGTGTCTGGGCATATTGTTCTTGCTGTGAGGGACTGGGGGCTTATTTTCTTTGTTTGAAAATTTTTGTGGAATTGTGCAAGTGTGTATTAGTGTGTGTTGTGTGTGTGTGTGTGGAGAGAGAGTGAGATCTCTCTTCTTCTCTCCTCCCTCAGCCCCAGCAGTGTGCCTTTCTCTCCCTCAGCTCCCCTGCCACCTCCCTGTGCGCCGCCGACCGCCGCCGACCACCCCCTGGCCGGCGCAAGCTCCTGCCAACCCTTTCTCTCCCTTCTTCTTCTTCTTCTTCTTCTTCTCCTTCCCTGCGGTGTGCACCCAGGGGGAACCCACGCTTGAGCTCCCCCTGAGGTGGCACGACCTCCGGCGACCTGCCCCGCCGCCGGGAGCCGCCGCCGTGCGCCGCCGAGCAGCTGCCAGCTGCTGCTAAGGCAGCAGCAGGCCGAGGTTGCTGGACCCGAAAAAAAAAAAAAAAAAAATAAAAAAAAAAAGGGTGCGCGCCGCCACCCTCGTGACCTCCGGCGCCGTTGCCTTCCTCCCCAGCCGTCGCCGTGCCGCCGGAGCGCCGCCGCAGCCGCCGCGGGCTCAGCTTGGGCAGCTAGGGCTGCCGCGGCCGAGCTCCCTCCGCCGCCGCCACCGCCGGTCTTTACTATTGCGGTCACCGGCAGGCCGACGTCCGGCGACCTCCTCTTGCCGGTGCTCGCGTCGCCGCCAGCCGTCGCCGGCCGCCGTCGCCGTTCGTTGCCGCGCCGCCGTGCCCTAGCCAACCCGAGAGCTCCCCTTCTCCCCATGTCGCCGCCGCTGCTTCCCGCCGCCAGCTGAGGTGAGCATTCTCTTCCTCACCTCCCCCGCATCCGACCCTGGCCACCGCTGGCCGTACATGTCGGCCGGCAGCCGGCCGGAGCTTGCTGCTCCGGCCAGGGTCTCTTTTTGGTGTTGTTTTGGCCGCATGTGAGTGTTTGAATTCTCTGTTGCCTCCCGAAGCTCGGGAAGGTGAGCACGATGATCGCCGCGACGCGCTGATCATCATGCTCACCTTAGTTTTCTGTTTAGGTGTGCCGTTTCGCTGTTCGACCTTTGTCGAGCAATTTTTTCGCATGTGAGCACTATTTTTATGGGTTTTCTGGGCTTGCGACTGGTCCTGTCGTAGTGGGGCTGTGAGCACGGCCTCCGTTACGTCGTTACCTATCCGTTGGTGCTTGCGGAAGGTTGTGCGGACGTACGGATTGCTCGAACGGCCTAAATTACGCTTGTTATGTATGTAATCGTTGCTTGTTTTGGGACTTTGGTGTTTGTGGCAGCGTTGCGACGCTGCGGGCAGCAAGGGCATGACCCTTGAGACCCTGTGGACTGGTTGTCCAACCCCTTCGCCCTTCGCGGAGAATCGGATTTATTTCCGATGCATTTTTCGATGAAATAGTCGGCGAAACGCGTGTTTTTAGTCGTGCGACTCACTCGCTGTTTTCGTGAGTGACTTGGCTTCATCGTTTAGCCTCGTTGGCTGTTCCTAATCGCTGTCCCGAAGTTCCGAGGACAGCGGATGAGTGACGAAGGGTTCTGGTGTCAAATCGGCACTTTTCGGGAACCCGGGAAGCCGTTTCGGGTGCGATTGTGTTCGTGGCACCCCGAGCTTGTGCTCGCTGTCCTATCACCTTGTTTTGGTGTGGTTGGGGACAGCGATGGACCTGGTTTGGCTGTTGGTACCCCTGTGGAGCTTAGTGTGGTTTCGGGATCGTCCCGGTGGGTTTTCCGGGCGATCCGTCGGTTTCGGGATGTGAGCGCCTTGTGTTTTGTGCCGACTTGGTGGACCTTGACCCTGTGAGTCTTTCGTAGGTCCTGTCGCGGTTCCCGAGAGCCGTCGGTGTTAGGCTCTAGCGTTTCGACAGGTGGGTACTTCGATCCGGAGTCGGTTCAGTGGACTACAGTGATACCTTTCTATCATTTTTCTTGCATTTCAGTTATTAGTTCACTTGACTCCCGTTGACTCTACTTATATGTGCTTGGATAGTAGAGTCTTGTGGTTTGCATGATTCTTGAGACGACCCAGTTGGTCGGTGGTGATCGCCTGTTGTTCCGAGCGATTCTCGTTGTGGTTTACCAGTTTCTTCACGGCTCGTTGCCGTTTTGTGGATTGAGCATTCGCATCGATCGTCACAGCTCCCTAGCACCTCACGTATGCCAGCAGTCTGATCCAAAAAAAAAAAAAAAAAAAAAAAAAAAAAAAAAAGGGTCGTTGAGTTTGGGTCCGACCCGTGAGCCTCGACGCAGGGCGTCTGGTAGGTTTTTGTGCCGTTGGTTGAGCAGGTTGTGACAGTGCCAGGGATATGTCCCGGTGGCTATGGATTGGGTTTACTTTGTGGTTATCTCCATTGATGCATATACTAGTTGCTAACAGTAGCATAGTTGTTCAGTTGTATGTCAGCCTCATACTTACTTGTGCTACTATTTACCTTATCTATCTATTTGTTGACCCTCGTGCCGGTGTGTACACCTCACCTTCGTCGGCTTGCGGTAACCACTAGAAGGGGAGACATGTTTACATGTTCTCACCCCCCGCCCTCGTTGTTGTTTTCAGGTGAGCAGGGTGGTGAGAGTCGGGATGCAGCGAGGCACGCTTAGTTAGTGGTACTAGAGGTCCCGACCTGTGATGCTTCCCTCTCCAGATTTGGTTATTATCCTTATCCTCTATCAGTTAGTTATGGATATGGTTCAGTTACACTGTGGTTGTTTTGTCTAGCATGCTATGATTTCGGTACAGTTATATTTTTGGATGTGCTTCCTTGCATGCTTAGATATTGTGGATTCGGTTTAGTATCGATGTATGAATGATGATGCTTTAGATCTATCATTGTGGCTTTATATCGCACATCTTGGATTTCTACCCTTCGTGGTAGCGTTTTCAAACAAAGGTGTCCGTGTGGGAAACTGTTTTCAAGTGGATTTTCGATCGATTGACTTTTGGGTTTTCAAAAGAGAGTTCTCGTGTGGAGAACGGTTTTCAAATGATTCTTGAATGTTTGAGGTTAGGATTTCAAAATAAAGCTTCTGAGTAAGGAGCAGTTTTCTAGAATGATCTGTTGTTTGTGCATCGCATCATCTTTCGCCTAAGGACTTGCTTAGATTCATACAGGTTTAAGGACTGTTAGCTGTATGAATCTTATTGAGCTGTTGTATTGTTGTGATGAATGAATGGTGGTTGTGATCCTGTTGTATGTTGTGTACGCCGTGCAAATACAGGGGAGGCTTTGTCCGTGTGTACAGTGGACCCTGTATTTATGGCGGGTCTGTACGTGGCGCGGGCTAGACTTTTTTTAAAAAAAAATTGGCACGTATTTCCGCTTCTAAAACTAGCCCGGGGCGTGACAAATAATATAATATATTACAATATACTATAAAAATTATGCGATATATATATAAACAGTGCATATTTTGTACTATTTCTACAAATATTTACATCATTTGTGTAAACATTGCACTATTATAAAAGGATGTTGCACCATTTAGATAGTGTGTTGTAATTTTAAAAAAAAAATTTAAATTAGCATATTAAATAAAGTATCAAATTTTTTAGAAATAACAACTGTTAAGTCATAATTATATGTACTTTTCTCGTGAAACGAGAATTTTTATTTAAGACAAAATAGAAAGAATAAAATATAATTAATAAGATGAAAGAGTGCAACATCCTCTCAAATAGTACAATATTCTCTTCTAAATAGTGCAATATTTGTATAAATAGTGCAACATATGTATTGTTAATATATATATATTGCATGATTTTTATACTAAATTACAAATAATATAGTATATTATGCAGAAATAATATAATATATTACAATATACTATAAAAATTATGCAATATATGTATAAACGGTTCATATTTTACACTATTTCTATAAATATTTACACTATTTGTGTAAACTTTGTACTATTATGAGAGAATGTTACACCATTTAGATGGTGTGTTGCATTCTTTCTTTTTAAAAATTAAATTATATTGCATATTAAATAAAGTGTCAATTTTTTTTTTAAATGACAACTGTTAAGCCATAATTATATTTACCTTTCTCGTGAAACGAGAATTCTCATTCAAGACAAAATAGAAAGAATAAAGTATAATTAATAAGATAAAAGAGTGCAACATCCTCTCAAATAGTGTAACATTCTCTTCCAAATAGTACAACATTTGTATAAATAGTGTAACATATGCATTGTTAATATATATAATGTATGATTTTTATACTAAATTACGAATAATATAATATATTACGCGAAAATAATATAATTTGTTACAATATACTATAAAAATTACGATATATTTATAAACGGTGCATAATTTGCACTATTTCTATAAATATTTACACCATTTGTGTAAACTTTGCACTATTATGAGAGGATGTTGCATCATTTAGATGATGTGTTGCACTCTTTTTTAAAAAAAATTAAATTATATTGCATATTAAATAAAATATCAATTTTTTTAGAAATGACAACTGTTAAGCCATAATTACATGTACATGTACTTTTCTTATAAACGAGAATTCTTATTTAAGATAAAATAAAAAAATATAATATAATTAGTAAGATGAAAGAGTGCAACATCCTATCAAATAGTGCAATATTTGTATAAATAGTGCAACATATGTATTGTTAATATATATATTGTATGATTTTTATACTAAATTACGAATAATATAGTATATTATGCCAAAATAATATAATATATTACAATATATTATAAAAATTATGTAATATATGTATAAACGGTTCATATTTTAAACTATTTCTATAAATATTTAAACTATTTGTGTAAATATTGCACTATTATTAAAGTATGTTGCACTATTTGAAAAAATATTACACTATTTATTTTGAGAAGTCTTTTATTTATATGTTAAATGAGAATTCCGTTTTTCAAGAAAAAGTTAATTGTAATAATAGTTTATCAATTATATTTTTCAAGACATTTAATGTATGTACTTTTATATATTTTAAAAAATGAGTAGTTTGGTCAGTTTTTTAAAAATTTGATCAAATCTGTAAAATTAAAAAATGTGCCTACTTTTGCAAAAGCTCAAAATTAATAAATTTTATATGCAAATTGGTCTAATAAATATTATAATTTTATATTTAAATATAATTTTTTTTTTTTAATGTTTACTCACCGTGAAGCGCGGGCTCCGCTCCTATTAAAAAATCTCAATTGTGCCCTCAAAACCTATTCACTCTCTCCCCCTCTCCCAAACCTCACTCTCCCCGACCTCTCGATCTTCTCCTCGGCTAGCTCTCGCTGGCGAGGAGCTCGTCGGCGAACCCAAAGGCGACGAGCTCTTCGCCGCCGATCTCCCCGCCGGCGAGCTTCTTGCTGTCGTTATCGTCGCCGGTGAGCCCCTAGCCGCCGATCTCCTCGCCAGCGAGCTTCTTACTGTCGCTGGTGAGCCCCTCGCTGCCGATCTCCTCGCCGGCGAGTCCCTTGCCGCCGATCCGTGGGACGATTCCACGCTAGTCGACGCTTTCGATCACGCCATGGCCACCTACAAGGTCCACTCCTTATTTTCTTTTTCTTCATTAGTTTTGAGGGTTGTTTCTGTGCCTCGCTTGTTTTGATCTTGGTTTTTTTTGTAATATATGTTCTTAAATCAGAGATTGGAGCACTTTGTTTTCGAAATCCATGTCGTAAGGCCTGTGGAATCGAATTTTATGTAATAAATTTGTTAGTTTAATCAATTTAATAAAGGATCTTCTTAAAACAAGTAGTGATTCAGTCAAATTTCTCAATTTTGGATCATGTGATTGCGACGTACCGAAGAACGTTGCAGATAAAAACAAAAGTTATAGCAGATGATTGATTGAAACAAACAGATTGTTTAAATAGTTTATGGTAATTTAAAAATTTTAGCAAGCATTTGTAAAAGTGCAATAGTTCATAGATTTTGGTGCATTTATTCAGTTATGCTTTTATCCTTGTTCTTTAGTTATGCATAATGTATACATAATTGTAGGACAAATGAAAACATCTTTTTGGAGGGATGAAATTTGATTCTTTGCCTCCAGTGAGTGCTACCACTCTAAACATTCATCCTCGTGAAAACTAAAGAAGAATATATATGTTTTTTCGTTTTTCCAAGATAATACTCCACAATGCTATTATATTTGCAATATTTTAACCCGCCATATAGAGTGATTACAAGGTTATAATTGTATAATTTTGTAGCAATATGTATATATATGTAGTAGAGCTTGCATAAAAAATTAAACACAAATATTGGTAAGAGGAACAAAACAAAGATGTAGTGGGGGACTGAACAATTAAAACTACAAATTTGGAGCAGAAGCTGATCATTGCAATATGACATTAGAATAGAGAAAAAACAAAGAAACTTGTAGAAAGAGAGAAAATATAAATAAAGCAATGCCAAAAGAACTGGAGATGAAAGAGATGTAGAGGGATCGGGAAAAGAAACCAATCAATTACCTAATTCTGAATTTACGAAAGGTATAAAGCACCATAATCAGATTTTCCGGATTCAAAGAGCAAGCATCAAGTTCTGGTATTTTTATTTTCTAAATAATGTGGAGAAATAAGGCAACTTGCTTGTGTCTAGATTCGTGCAAAGGGCCCCAACAGCATGGCAACAAATTACTTTTAAAACAAATTTTTGTATTCTTATATTTGTAGCTATGATCAGGCTTGTTGTCTAAGTATTCCTACCTATGCTCACTAATTTCGTAATGTGATATTTTTATACGATTTATCACAAGATATTGTGCTTGGCATGCTTTTAAATGCCTACAAGAAAATTATACAATTGATTTTTTTTCAAATTTTTTTTTAACTTGAAAAATTATAAACTTGACTTTCTTCATATTGCCCTAGGACCTATGGTGTAATTTATCTCTTGTTGGCTCCAAATTTTAAGGATTTTGTCGGATTAGCAGTGTTTGATCTTTGTCGGGGACGCTTGAGGACTGACGAACCTTAGCCAACTACAACATCCGAAAAAGGTTTCAATATCTTGGACTTTGGTGTGGTTTCTATTTGATTTGTGGTGCTTCTTCTATTTTTTACTTGAATTAAGTTTGTGATATGATAGATCCAAAACCTATTGCATAATCTCCTCCTTTTGTTTACAATTTTGCTCATATTTGATTCTGTTTGAATTGTTTATAGTGGAATCGGAATGAATGGTGAATTTTAGAACCATAAGTTTGTTACTTTTGGTTTAATTATACTTTTTCAAGTAAATGCTTGGTAAATATATTGCTTTTCTAGTTTGGGCTTCTTATACAATAAAGCCGTGTGATTCTTTTGTAGGAAGTATTTATTTTGCTTTAAGCGTTGTAACTGAATTTTTTTTGTTGCTTTTATAGGTTATTTATATATATTCAAAGTTATAATTCTTAATGATGGATAAAAGTTGGATTAATAAGCCGAGAAACACTAAGGATTATTTTGATGGAATTGCTAATTTTGTTAAATCAACAAATGAGAAGGCCTATATTAATGGAAAGATTTATTGTCCATGTCGAAATTGCTTTAATCATTCTTTATTTGTTCTAGAAATTGTTGAGGAACATTTGGTGTGGAATGGTGTTTTATTGGGCTACACTTAGTGGCTTCTTCTTGTGGAGTCATTGTCCGAGACATCATATGAAGCTCATCATAGCCAAGACATCCAATCTAATTTAGGATTCACTAATGTGCTAGACCCTATAGGACAAGATGCTATGAGGGAAATGGTTCAAGATGTTTTTGGATTTAATTCTGAAAATTTAGAGCAATTAAGTGATAATGATGACATCGAATATCTAGGTGAATCTAGTGAAGGGCAACAAGCAAACAGTGCATTCGATAGGTCCATGCCTTCGTCTGATAAAGACACAACTCGGTATCGCAACTTGTTACAAGATTGTGATAAAGAACTTTATCCAGATTGTAATAATTACTCAAAAATATCTTTTCTTGTCCACCTATTTCATCTCAAATACTTGAATGGGTGGTCCGAAAAGTTTTTCTCTATGTTGCTTCAACTATTAAGAGATGCATTTCCGGAAGGCACTTCTTTGCCATCATCCTCTTATGAAGCTAAAACTGATAAAAGAATTGGGTCTTGGGTATGAGAAAATTCATTCTTATGTGTCATGATTGCATGTTGTATTGGGGTGAGAGGGCGAATCAAGACTCTTTTCATGTACGTGGTTTTTCACGATGGGTCAAAATTAAAGAGTCAAATTTACCAACCACTACCCAGTGCTAAATGAAATTTATTATTTTATTTACTAAAAAATAATTATAACCATTTAATTTAATGGATCTATGTAAAATTTAACAAGACCGCAATTTATATGACTAAAAGTTTCAATAAAATTAACCATCAATGACTTAAGAAAAAGAACAAAAAAGGGAATGACAGAAATAAAGTAATAGTAAATCCATATTATTTTTCCCCCCATTTCTTCTATTTCCTAATTTAGAAAAGGGTTGTGATCCCCACATAGTCAATAATAAAATACTAGAGGCCCCCACTACAAACAGCACATGAGCAATAAAAACTTTTGCACTGTATAGGATACAAAAAGCTTTCTACAAAATTAAAGCTTGTATACACCAAAATAATAAAAAATAAAGCATCAAAGCAGCCGATGGAACAAACAAGCCAAACCCCAAAAGCACTTTACCATATATACTATAGTACTTAACAATGGGTTTTTTTTTTTTTTTTTTTTTTAATCCTAAGTTTGAAAATTTATTGAAAAGCAAAATTCGAAAGAAAAACAAGTAAAACGAAGATAAAGAATGAAAAGGTAGAAATCCCTTAAAAAGCTAAGCCATACCTGAGGAAATTAAAAAAAGAAGATTGGATTTGGATAATCATTTTTTTTTTTCTGAGTGAGACCACCTCAACTTTTGCTTTTTTTAAGAATTTCTATTTTTGAATATTAGCTAAGTTATTAATTTTTAGTTAAGTTAAAATTTTATCACATTTAATAACTCTATCAATTATTAACCATTGATTGGTTTAGTTTTATTTTCTAAATATGATTTACATTATCAAATTTGGTGAAATCAACCATGAGTTCGATAAAATTTTCAAAAAAATTTAAGTTAAGTGGTTAATTGCGGTAAGAGAGTAATTATTCAGATAAATTTTAATTAATAAAATAAAAGATGTATGATCTTTTAAATATATTTAAGTATTAATTCAAATTTAAAATTATTTTCATAATTGAACAATTTACGTACACAAGAAAGTGATCCTTTTTTTTTATTGTTAGTGAACTTTGTCATAATATAAGTACAAAATGGGTTTATTTATAATTATACATTGATTAGTGATGGCATTTAGCAATAAATGCTGCTAATTTGTTGCATTTAGTATCATTTTTTATAAAATACTAGCTAAAAACTTCGGGGCACACTAATTTATGCTGCTAATTTATCATATTTTGCAACATTAATAGTAAATAAATGTAGAGGCAATTATCTAAGTAATGTTGTTAAATATATTAATTAGCGTGATTTTATGAAAAAATAAAAATCCAAGAGAAATAGTGAGATGGAGGAATTGAATCCAATAAAAGTATTGAGGTCGATCCATGAGAACTTGGCTTAGGGTTGATTATGTGGTAGTTGAAGCCTATATAGGGAACAAAGGAGCAAAGGGCACGAAGAAGGCCCAAGAACAAGAACAAGAACAACATCCTCCAACCTTAAAATGTGTCAAGATGAAATTCAAAATGCCTTCTGAAACCTAAGATGCATAGAGTAAGCATAATCAACATTCTTTATGTGAAAATCGTAACCTAGCTAGCTACTCTGATAAATGTGGATTTGAGGCTTTCTTTGCCTTAATTAGTACTAGAATCTTTATTTGTCACAACTTAATTTGACAAAATCTCAAATAACTAAAGATGACGAAATATAATTTGCCAACACATCATGACTCAAACAAGCTAGCTACGAACTCAATCTGGTTTTCTGGTTCTCCATGTTTACATAATTCTAGATTAGTACGTACCTGTACATGCAATGGATGGGTGTGTTCATAAGAATACATTTATTTATACTTTATTTAACTATTCTATATCTTTGTAATTTTATTAATTGCCTTTAATTTAATATGTGTTTATAATTAGGATAGGATCAATGCTATCTTAACAAATTCCAAAATATTTGATCCAAACTAGTTATCTCATCTAGTCTAATCTAAATAAAATACTAAGATATTTTATCCAAATCAATAAATCTTACATAAAGTATACTTCTATTTCATCTTTGTATATCTCTATTATTTTATTTAATTATATTAATTTAACTTATATTTAAAGCTGCGGTGGGACGTACGTGTGATATCTTTCACACTCCTATTCAAAATATGCTCTTATCTAGTCTAATTTAAATAGAATGCCAAGTTTTTCTATCCCAATTAGTAAATTTTATCTAGAATATACTTCATCTTTTTTTGTTTAATTTAATTTAATTAATTGAATTCACATTTAAAGTCAAGATGCAGTCAATTATATTTTTCACACTCAAAAATCTCGTCATTAAATTAGTTACCTTTTATATATTACTAAGATATCCAAATATGTTAATCTTGTTTAAAATATTTTTCAATCTCCTAAATCAATTATTCTTTTTCTCTCAATACACTTCTTTTTTATAGATTTAAAATTAGATAAATTGAAAATTTTAGTTTTCTTAAGGACTTCTATCAAAATTCTTTAGTTTTATATATAGTATGTAAATTTTGAGATACAACATGCTTTCCAACATACAAATGATTTGACCTATTTATTTAGTCTTTTTGTTAATAATATTCTTTTACTTCTTGGTTTCCTGAAATAGTTTTCAAATTTAGCAAGATTAGAATTCATTCATTTTTTAACTTTCTTTCTGGAGAGGATAAATGCACGCAGGGCGCATTGGGTTTGCGCTAACATTCTAGGATTACTAAGGATTCTGCAGGAGATCATTGTGTTTTGTTCATCCTGCATGTAGGGCTGCAAGTCTAGCTCGCCGCTCGCGAGCCAACTCGTGTTCGATTTGAAACAGGCTCGAAAATGACTCATTCGAAATTAATTTCAAATATAAAACGAGCTGAATTTTTTCGTTCGAAAATAATTTCAAACCGAGCACGAGTAGGCCTCTGCTCGTTCGTGTTCGGCTCGAAATAGTTCGAATATATATATATATATATATATATATATATATATATATATATATATATATATATATATATATATATATATATATATATAATTAAAAATAAAAAAATAAAAAATATTAATATTATTAATAATATATATTAAATATTTTTTATTAAATATTTTAATTCAAATACACATTTTAATGCATTCTCTATGCACCGCATAGGCACGGACCAAACTCCACATAAAATTTTGAGTTATAAACGAGCCGGCTCGGAATCGAACAATTCCGAGCCAAATTCGAACATGGCTTGAAACTAGCTCGAAAAAAAAAACTATTTCGAGCCGCTCGATTTCGGCTCGATTTAAATTTCGAGCCGAACTCGAACATGCCTTATTCCGGCTCGAATTTGGCTCGAATTTGGCTCGAATTCGAGCAAGGCCGCGCTCGCTCGTGTTCAGCTCGTTTGCACCCCTACCTGCATGTAATATTGTTAGTAATGCAGGATTACTCCAAAAATACTACAGAGGACAGGGTGGGTACCTTGTATTACTAGTTATTGATTCTCCTGCAAGTTATGAAAAATTCTAAAATTACCCCTCCCTACATGCCTCTTCTCACCTCTCTATTTCAATTGCATCTAAACTTGGATACCTCTTGTAAGAAATTACCGGCACAAAAGGAAATGTAGCGGAAAAATAATTTTGCACTTCAAAATTTTTTTGGAAGCCAATTACATATCATATATGAAAACTGAAAACCAAGAAATAAATCTAGTACCGGCAGATCAGTCTCATGTTACTATGCAAATATTTCATCTAAACAAAACTCTTTATGTTTAGAGATCTTACTGTGGATTAGTTAAGGTCTCTTAATCTACAGTACAGTTGGTAGTGTATGTTTCGATCATTACTCTGAGGTTCTGACATAGCCGCGCACGTGCCCGACCTCTACTCGTATCCACACGGAATCGGTGCATACCCGATTGATTTTCGTCTCACGAAGAGGATGAGTCAGGGACCATCTGGACGGTGCTAGCAGTACCTTCGTGATCCACAAGTTGATGAAAAGTAGAGAAGTTAACACGCGCATGAGAGAGAAATTGGGAGGGATCTCTATAGATTAAAAGGCAGCCCTTTTAATCATAGGTTCTTTGAAGTGTTACAGGATGTAGGCTGGCGACAGATTATGCAAGAAGAGTTTGATGCACTTCTTTCTCACTCTACCTGAGATCTCGTTTCGCTACCGTCATCCTCTAATCTCATCGACTGTAAATGGGTCTATAAAGTCAAACAAAAGGCGGATGGGTCTCTTGAACATCTGAAGGCTCATCTTGTGGCGCAAGGCTACAGACAACAAGAAGATATTGACATTGATGAGACCTTCTCGCTTGTTGTAAAACTTGCCATTATTTGTACCGTGATTTTTGTTTCTTTATCTTCTGGTTGGGCTCTTCGATAACTTGATGTGAAGAATACATTTCTTCATGGCATCCTTACTGAAGATGTCTATATGAAACAACCTCCCAGGTTTGTGTACCTTTCTTTTCCTAATCATACGTGCAAGCTGCGTAAGGTTATCTATGAGCTCAAGCAAGCACCTCGAGCCAGGTTTCAGCGGTTCGCGTCTTTAATTTCTGAACTGGGATTTACTGATAGTTCTGTTGTTGTCCATGTTCACCTGTCACAACAAGATAGAATGTTGGTTCTACTTTTGTATGTTAATGACATTATTGTCACTAGTAGCTCGGTGCCTTTATTGAATTATTTGATTTCTACTCTGCAAACGGAGTTTACTATGAAAGATGTGGAACTTCTTCATTACTTTCTAGGAGTAGAGGTTACTGCTTCTACTCGTGGCCTCTGGTTGACCCAACATAAGTATGCTTAGTAGTTACTTGAGCGTCACGGATGCTCTCTAACAAGCCGATCTCTACTCCACTGTCTTTTACTACATAGTTGTTTTCTCATGAGGGACGGCCTCTTACTGATCCCTTCATCTATCGTCATATCATTGACGCTCTTCAATATCTCATCTTTATGCGACCTGGTATCTCCTATGCTGTAAATCTGATTGCTTATTTATAGGCTGTTAAGCGTATTCTGTATTATATCAGAGGGACCATGGATTACGGACTTACACTTCTCTCGCTATGTTTCTCCCTCTCTTATTGCTTATTCTGATGCTCATTAGGCAGGATGTCCTGATACTTGGTAGTCTACCTTCGGCTACTTTGTGTTTCTTAACTCAAATTCCATATCGTACTGTGCTAAAAAACAAGTTATAATTTTTCGTTTCAATTCTAAAGCTGAGTATCACAGTGTTGCCTTTACTCTTGTCGTGACCGTCTGGCTACATTATCTTTTTCATGATCTTGGTATACCATTGTGCACCCAATTACTATCTACTGTGATTATCCCAGCATGACATATATTGCGACCAATCTGGTATTTACATGCACGCACTAAGCACATCGAGCTGGACTATCATTTTCTTCGTGAGAAAGTACAAATGGGTGACTTATCCTTAAAACATATTTCTTCTGACAAGCTTGCCGACATCTTCACCAAACTGTTATCTACCTCTTGGCTTGCCGCGCTTCACACCAATTTTCACATTCGTTCTCGAGATGTTCAGGTTGCGGGGGATGTTACCGTAGTTAGGATTTGCGTAAATAGTGCTATTGATTAGATGGTTTTTTTATTATTTGAACTAGTTGTATACAGCTGGCACAGTTGGCTAGACTGTAACTGAGTCATATGTGAGTCATACTTGTACACTACTTGTATGAATAAACCCTGGAGGGTGTGTGTGGGCTTTTACCCAATTTTCAGCAACTAATCAAATGCAAGTTATATTGGTTTATAGTTTATTAAAAAGCATGACTAAATATGAGTGCAGGGGCATTTTTGGAATAGTATTCTCTTTATTGTCAAAATTACTGAAATTTATAAGACGAACCAAAACAATTATCTTACATGCGTTGTAATCTGACATTATATTATTGCACTGAACCAAACGCAATAATACAATATTAGTATTGATCTGATCATAGGAGTCAGATTACTTGTTGAAATAACCAAGAGTGCTACATAGTGCGAACCAACCACGCCCTAAATTTCTTGAGGATTACTGTGAAAGGTAATTGAAATCAATTTTAATGGGAAATATAAGTTTTCGTATATACTAGATGAAACGGATAAAAGTTAGGGTTTGAGCATAAGACTGTTCATTATCTTTTCTTCAATTGCAATCATTAAATTTTCACAAAGCTTATGTTGATTGTAATCCCAGATTATCTTAAGCCATAGAACTAGCAATGGTTTCATTTAAACATAAATTAGTCTTTTAAAGTTTCTCCATAGATGCCAACTAGTGCATAAATGTCTAGGTGTTAAAAATGCCGGTTGTTTATTGTGATCAATATAGAGGTTAAACAACAAGTCATTTTCGTCAGTTGGTAGAAATGTCAGTCATATATTGCGATCAACGGCTCTTTTGCAAAGTTGCTTTGCTGTTTCTCAGGAAATCAAGTTCTTAGATGCTAGATAAGCTTACGCTCAAAGTCACTTCTCCTTGAATCTGGAGGAAATCAAGTTCTTAAATGTTAGATAAACTTATTGCCACCCTCTGTGGACAAACCTTGCGGACGAACCCTTAGGTTTTTGGGGCATTGGATTCTCACCAATGTTTGCATCACTCAAGCCGACATTCTCGCTTCCGCTTCATCAACCCCCCGCTTCATCAACCCCCGCTTTCGCCCCCCCCCCCCCCCCCCCCCCCCCCCCCCATGGATAAAAGTAAGTAAATATGAATTAATTCTAACTCCCACATGATAAAAAAAAATGTAAAAGATCTCGAGAAGAAAATAATCCTATATCAAATCTAGAATCTTGGTTCTTCCCAGAATTTGTCTTACTTTTTGATGCATATAAGATTAAACCATGGATTATACCAATCAAATTACTTGTTACTGGTACAAATAAACATAAAGAAATGTAACCAACGTTTATTGGAAAAAGCAACCCCAAAGATTTGGGACCAAAAGCAGTCAGCAGTGACCAACATTATCCACTTCCGACTGTTGCTGAGCAGTTTTTGGACATCAAACAGACCTCCCCAGATGGTAATCTTAATGTGGCCGATTTACCCTCTTTGAACTTGGTAAAATGAAATGGTTGAATAATTTAAAAATTAGATTATTCAGGTATACACATTGAATGCTGTGAGTGTAATTTTTATTTATCTTCTTTCATTAATGTGTTTCATGGGATCCTCAAAGATAAAAGCACTAAGGAGAGCATTTTCACATTTACTCTCCGTTGATGACAAGAAATTTTGCTCAAAGAAAGCTGGAGAACTGCTGCTTCTTTAGCTTGCTTTGGCTGTAATGTATAAATGCATTTCTTTTTGAAACTTCATTTTTCTGTTTCACAATTGACATTGCCCCACCTTTCAGTGTTGGACTGGGGCTGAATTAGTACTCTCTTTATCTAATTTTCTGAAACTTTTGGACCGTTTTGATGTATGATAAGTGCTGCTGTGTGGGGTTTTCCTTTTCTGACAACAATTCTAGGAGATAAGTTTTGGTCCACTGTAATGTTCTATTATCATGATCTTGCAGGACGTGCACTCTGCCTACAAGTTGCTTTATCATATTCAGAGAAAAATTATTCGGAGGCTGTATATTTTACCAGCAACCAATTGCCATATTTTCCTTGCAAGATATTCACAATTCCAAGCAGGCCCTCAGTGGTTCTAAATTCTGGAATTTACCATATCATGCGTTGCTTATGTTTTTTTGTTTATGGTATTCCCCAAAATCTGTGATTGAAAGCATCTTGAGATAATTATTTTTGAAACTGTTGTTTAATTCACATACTCATCATTTTTGTTTTCTAAACAAGAAGGGAAAAAAAAAAAAAAAACTTAGTTACAACTAAGGCCTCAATTTGTATTTTTGTCATTCTTCATTTTTCTAAATACAAAATCTATGTTATTGAATTGAGTCAGTGGATGGCAGATTGCTCGCAGTTTAGACGTCTATGTGTATGTGACAAGAAAAAACATAAACATAAATTAATAGACCTTTTTCTGCTTTTTTAATTTTTCCACAGAGACACCATTCTGCATATGGCTGGAGCATATTGCAATCTAATCGACAACAGCAAGAATGAAGATGTCTGTCTGCCAGTCCATAATTACATAAATTTGCACTTAAAAAGGCAAGGGAAAATGGCAATAATACCAAACAGGGCCTAATTTTTTGGGTTTCTGTAGTCAAGAAAGAACTATGAATGTAATCTGTATGCAACATGACAATATCAAAAGTAAGTTATCCAGCTATTTCTAGGTGCACTTAACCTCAAATATGTTGAGCTAAAACAGAAATAGAAAACATGAACAATAACAATGGTGCTTGCTTCTTTCTTTCTTTCTTTTAACTGAACTTCAAAGTGATTGAATATACCTACTGCTGTGCTCTTTTATTGCTGTTTAAATTTGCGTTTTGGTCTGGCCAGATACAGAAAAGCACCCTCTATGTCTAAGAAAGCAAAGGGAAAAAAAAAAAAGGACAGAACTATACATGCTGCAATAATTTGCAATTTGTCCGCTGATCATATTGCAGAGAATTCTAGTTTAAATATATATATAACAAAAAGGAAAAAAGCACAACCAAATGAGGCGTAAGCTTTCTTCTTGCAACTCACACTGTTGTCGACCATTAGTGACTGTCTGTTTTTGTAATTTTTTTAATTTTTTGACTGTAGAACACAGGTGATTCCCCATGCAGTTCATAAAAGGGTTAAAAAGACTGTTTGTTTCTGTAATGATGTGTAAAATGCTATTCTCTTTCTTGTCATATGTCTGTGCATTATCCTCAATAGGGTATCTTGTAATTCACATGCTAAATGTTTTTCGCCATGTTTTAAGATTAAACAACTTTCATGGATGCAGGTTGTTTCGTTAATTGTCCATCCTCGTGACGAAATGCAAGAAAAGAAAATGTGCGTAATAGCAGATCATGACAATTTCTTAGATCCGGCTACTGTCTTTCCATGTGAGTGCTATTTCAGTACTGTGATAAAGCTGATGTTCTTGAAGTAGTGAACAAGCATCACTTACTGTTTACAGTTTCTTGTGAAGGATGATACTTTTTATGAACTTTAGAGGTTATTGGTAATCTATCTGTTCTACAGGAAACTTTAATGACGATAGTGGGGTCCAGCTAGGGAATTTTCTTTTTTGTTTTCTTTTTTCTCTAATTTATAAGGAGAGCACAGTATCTACAGTCTCGTGCTTAGGACTTTTCTATGCACAAGATGATCCTTCCGTCCATCAGATGGATGGCGGGATATCTCCCGTCAACAATCTAATGGTAGGGCCGAACTGTGCATAAAAATTATGTGCACAGAGCTGCAAACAATGTTGCGCCCATTCCGCAGCTCTCTGTCACTGGACCATTCAAATTCTGTTCACTGCACTGTTCGGATTGCTGCTATGAGGTTCACTTTACAACGAAATTCTTGGCAGAATCATTCACTCTTTCTTGATGATCACATCTTCTTTAATTCTAGGTGGATTTAGGGCCACATAATAATTAGTGATTGAAGATTTGGAGCACAAGTTGCACTGTAGCTAAACGAAGGGCCTGCAACTGTAACTAAGACCTAAAAGGGGGTTTTATCTTTATGAAAAGCTTTGAGGCCCTGATCTGTGCCTTGGCTGGGAAATTGCCTGCCACCACCCAGTCATTCACCAGAAAAACTGATGTTGACATGCAAATTTCCTTTGTACCTCTTCAATAATAATTACTTGGATTAGAATAATCAGATCTTATATATTTATTTCCTTTGGGTGTTGTTAGAAACAAAAAAAAAAGAAAAAAAGAAAAAAAAAGATTAATCTTTGATAAAAATATATGAATAGTCCATGTTTGCAATATTGCAACTTACTCCTTGCACTTCACTTAAATGATTTAGCCCTTGAATTTTATTACATTTTGTGATCGCATATCTAACCTTGTTTTTGAGAGGAAAAAGAGAGAGAAATAGAGAGAGGAAAAAAGCTGATTTGTTATGGCAGATGAGCACATTAGTGTATCAAAAAATGGTCCCATGCAGGGACTAAAGTAACCATTTTTTTTCAGAAAACAGTTAAGCATACAACACAGAGTTTAATTTTTTTTAAGGTAACAAAAGAGGCTCAGGGATGTGAATATAAAATGTAAGAAAATAAGAAACTAAATTTTGCAAGTGAAGAGTCTAGTAAGTTAAAAAGTATTATATATGCACTGTATCCTTAGAATTTTTTTTTTTTGGTTTGGTTATGTTTTGAGCAAGGATTAACTTCGCAGAAATACTAACATGCCATTTTATCAAATAAGCAATAATAGGGTATCACTCTTTTATTCTATCACTTGGGATTTTGTTATTTTCTGGGGATTTTATCTATTTTTATTGTGCCTTTTTTGGGATATAGAGGATGGTTTTTTATTCCAACTTTGTTTTGTATTAGTTGTGTTTGATGCGTTTACAGAAGTGAGTGTTGTTTAAATAGTGTTGTTATTTGGAACGGTTACAGAAGTGAGTGTTGTTTAAATAGAATTGTTTGAAAATAGCATTTCCATGATGTTTCATTCAAACCCCTCAAGAATTTTCATCAATAGCAAAAGCAAAAGCTTTGAATTTATGGTTTTGCGTTTTTCTGGTCGAAAGTTTATTTCAACTTTCCGCAATAGCAAATGCTCTAGAAATTCTGTTGTAAAACACTTCAGATGCTTTTCAAAGTAGAGAAAATATTAATGAACCTGACAAATGCAATAAACAGTGCCTGTTAAACATGCTATATTGATTCAAAAGTTTCCTACTTTGGATTCGGAAATTTGATCTTATTATTAGCTTTATAAGAATCAAATTCAGCTGAGAAGCTCCAAAGTGCAGCTCTGTTGATCTCTACTCTTTGCTGAACGCTTCTCAAATAGAGATTCTCACTGCTATTTATGTACTTCAAAAGAATGGAGCTCCAAAGTGTTATTTTATTTCTTTCTTATAAAATAGTTAATGTTTGAATAACGTATTTCCAAAACCAGGTCATAGTTTCCTCACTACTAAGAACACAACTAATATTAGGGTCTAGATCTAGATTTCAGGCTTAGGGCGCGTTTGATTCGACGTAAAGTAAGTTTTTCGTAAAACTATTTTATGTATTAAGGGAAAAATGAAGTTTTCACCTTTTGTTGCTTTTCGGCGAAAAACGAAAGCTCTATGTAGGAGAGTCACTTACCCTCTCTTTCTCTTTATATGAATATACTATTATATAATATTTTATTTATAAATATATCTATTTATATATTATATATTATATGTGTTATTATATATTATGTTATATATAAATTATTATATAATATATTATATATATTTATATAATATAATTTTGAATATATTTAAATTATAAATATAGATGATGATGATAATGATAATAATAATAATATAGATATAAATTAAATTATAATATATTTAATATGGTAGTTATTTATATAAAAATAAATAATATAAAATATATATAATTATATAAATTATTTTTTATTCAAACTTCTTCTTTCAACAAAATAAGTATGACTGGAAATCTTCTTTTTTTTTTCCTACAAACCAAATAATAAAGAGTGTAAATTTTTTTTTTTCCACAGAGAACTATTTTCCACCGAGAATTATTTTTTATAATTTTACGTTGAACCAAACAGACTCTTATTGGTTTCGGATGCACATCCTGTATATTTAGACTTTAGATCCAACCTTTTAGCAACCTTGGATGCCATGCTTGGAACATACAGCATCTTCAAGGAGGTCAGTATCACTCTGTGTGTGTGTGTGTGTGTGTGTGTGTGTGTGTGTGTGTGTGAGAGAGAGAGAGAGAGAGAGAGAGAGAGAGAGAGAGAGAGGCCTTCAATTAAGGTAAAGTTAAGGTGATCATGTTGGAACAGAAGAAAAGTGATAGGGAGCTCATCAATACCTTTCTTACCCACATATTGCCCACCCAAATAGTACTTGCCTTTGGCAAAAGCTGATTGAATTGGATCAGTCACTGATTAGGGTTTCAACATCTCACTCTCACTCTCACTCTCTCTCTCTTTTCTTTTAAGAGAGAGAAACTGGTTAGGTTCAATAGTTATGCCCGCAATCAGTTGCTCATCAGCAGCTTATAAAATTATGGCCAAATCAATCATCTATACATATACAAATATACAGCAAGATAAAGAACAGTTTGGATCTACGTACTTTCGCTTTTGGTTTCAGCTTAAGCTACCATTAGCACATTTTTTGGGAAACAAATTGTTCAAGAGCTTCCCATGCAACTAAAAGTTGAAATGAGATCATAAACCCCAGGCAAAAGATTCAATTTGGCGATTCTGATTCTATAACATATGAAATGTTAAAAATGACTTTAATGTAGCAGTTTTTCCAATAGCAAAATTCAAATAGTTTTAAAAGTAAGAGGCAATTGCTTATATACCCTGAAAAATTTCAGACTTTCTTATTTACCCTCCTTAGAAGGCTAATATAAAAAATACCCTCTTAACGTTCCAAGTTCTTTCAAATATATCTCTAAAATTAAATTATGTTAGTTGACAATTAGGAACAACCGTTATCTCTGTGAAATTACTATTTTGGCCTTTTAAATATTCCCTTTTACTGTCACCAATTTTTCTTATTTATCATTAAGTTAGAGGTAAAAAAAAATATCTTGACTTTCGACCCTTTCAAATATACCCTTCTACCATCACCAACATTTCTTAGTTGCTCTTAAAGTAAGAGCAAAAGAGGTATTTTGACCTCTTTTTAACTCTGGTAGAAATTTAACTTGAGATTAATCCGAGATGAGTTAAAGGGCACTAA
The DNA here is from genome assembly GCA_016920855.1 of Puya raimondii. Classification (NCBI taxonomy): domain Eukaryota; kingdom Viridiplantae; phylum Streptophyta; class Magnoliopsida; order Poales; family Bromeliaceae; genus Puya; species Puya raimondii. The sequence goes on from JABWPP010000050.1 coordinate 137,966,582, forward strand.
CAGCCGGGTTATTTTTGAATAACAGTGAAATATACTAGGGACAAAAAAAAAAAAGTAGGAATATATAAGATATTTTAGAAGTTTTGAGGGGTATATAAGATATTATCCCTAAAAAGAAAAGTAGTTCTAACATTTTTATAAATCCTTCCAATAACTTCACGTGTACAGAAGTAGAAGCTTCAAAGTAAATCCGTCTCATGTTGGCTCCCTTCTTTAGGGGGTACTTAATTTGCAGCTTCTGCTTCTCAGGTAGAAAAAAAGTCATTCTCAAAGCAGACGCAAAATGCATGATTACTCGCATCTTATTTGGAACTAAGTTCAAACCAAGGCCCAATGGGCCTACTAATATTGGTCCAAAGAAAGATCAAAGGGAAGTTTCTCTTCTGGGCCCATCCATGTCAACAAGATGCATATATGTATGCTGGGCCTAAACCTGATCTAATAATTTACGTGAATATATTAGAAATATATACAGTATAGTATGAGTGTAAACAATTTGTGTGTGTGTGTACATGTGTGTGTGTGTGTTTTTTTTTCCCTCCAAAAGCCTCTTATATATATTATATATATGAAATGGATTAATGTGGTTTCGTGCTACTACTGATCCATGTTCCCTTGCCCATGGTCTCAAACTTCACCTGCAACCCACTCCACACACCAAAACAAACACCTCCTTTTTTCTCCCCCTTTTCCCTCTCCCCAACCTTTTCCCCTCTCATGCATGGACTATTTTTTACTATCTAAGGAAAGCAGTTCCAGTTGCATATATCATCTCCCCTACTGTACATGTCTCCAAGAAGGAGCTGAGCTCTCTTTTACAACACTTAATTTACTTTTCCTTTGCCGAGCCATTTCCATGAAAAGCCTCATGTGCTGCACTGCTAAACCAACGCACACAATTGGAGAGAACTTAATTAATACTGCATTAATGCTCTCTCCCCCCCACCCTATTCATATCTCTCTTAATTTATGGCATAAATAGTTGCATGAGACAAGGTTTAGGTGTTAGAGAGCTTTCCAGTTCATAATAAGATGGGGATAAAAATGTCCTCAACTATAGTCCTTTTTGAAATGGCCCCCTCATCTTTAACAATCCATAATTAAAACCCTCGGGTTTTTCCAAACTGAGTAATTCTAGGTGGTTCTCTAATAGCTAGCTATTAGTATAATTTTATTCGCTTAAAAAATTATTAATTAAAATTGTCAGTTATTATAATAAAATTTAACTTTAGGTGCGAAAGTACCAAAAAAAACTGAAAGATTAATTAGGGGGCGTCAATCAAAACTCGTAAAGTTGAGAGGGCCATTTCAGAATAGCCTATAGTTGAGGGGGTCTCGTGCAATTTTATGTCGATGATGTCGGTGAATTTGATAAATTTTTTAATTTATTTGACTAAAATAACTTAATTTTTAAAAATTAAAATTACGAGAGTATTAATCCAAAGGCGAGGGGGCGATTTCAGACCGCGTATTCTTGAGGAGGGTCTCTATACATCTTAACCTATGAGATGGGTAACACTTAATTAATTTGGTCCTCAAACTTCATTTTATTGTAATTTCAAGCTCGAATTTTTAAAATTATTACAATCAAATTCTAATAATTTAATTTAGTTGACGAAATATTATTGTATTACCAAGGTAGAATTGTAATCCATGATGCACCACTAAATAAGATGTTACGTTATTTTTACACAAGCGATGCATCGACATTTAGCCGTTAAATTAAATTGTGAAATTTGATTGTAATAGTTTTAAGAGTTCGAGCCAAAAATTATAATAAACTATAGTTTGAGGACTAAAATGTCATCCAACTTATAGTTTGAGGACCAAACGTGCAATTTACCCTTTAACCTGAGATGGGGGGTTTTAAATTTTAATATGTAGAACATTTGATGAGAGAGAAAATAGAGTTAGTGTGTCATTAATCATCATTTGGGAAAGATGTACAAAAATATCTTTTGGGTGATTGCATGATTATGAATAATTTAATTAGCCATTGATAATAATTAATAAAAAATGCAATGCCTTTTCTAGGGTCTTCTACTTTGTTCATAAAGAGAGATTCTCTAATATTTCATGTTGGTGAAAATGTATGGATCACCCCTCAACTACCGACGTAACACATTTAACCCCTTTAACTTAAAATTGAGAACCCCGCAATAACTTCTATATATTTTTATTTGAATTTTTATAGTTGATTAAGTTAAATTATATTAAGTATAGTGACTCTGGTAGTTATTAACTAGTTGATCTAACTTTATTTGCTAAAAAAATAATTAAAGTAATTAAATTTGGTGAAATCACCTATAAATTTGATAAAATTTTAAATTTTTTTGGGACTAAAATCACTTAATTTTAAAAAATTAAAAGTTGCGGGACTCATTCAAATTAAAAAATATTATTAATAATAAGGGGGCCATTTCACAACGACCTATGTAGTTGAGGGGGTATCTATACATTTTCACCTTTCATGTAAATTAGATAATATTTATAAAAGAGAACAAGAGAGTCATATTCCAATAAAAGGTTGTGTAACACTCAAGCCAGGGTTAAAACATGTATTTCAACATATAAATCCCTCTACTCTATATATATATATATATATATAGAGAGAGAGAGAGTACGTCTTCTGTACTTTCAAAAGTACAGTGACTTTCGTACTTATAAATAATTTTTGATGGTAGAACATCCGATTCGACGATCGATTTCGTTAGGCATAATCTACAGTATTAAAATTATTTAGAAACCAAATTTTATAATTTTTCGACATCATTTACCAAGTGATCAAAAGGTCTCAAAAATAATTATTTTAACGATCGTGTGGCACGTTTTTAAGTTCAACGGTGTAGAACAATCCAAATTACATGAAACTTTAATAGAAAATTTTATTTAACATCAATAGTAAGATCAATATTTTTTATTTGAAATTTGAATCTTTTATCGCTGTTTTTTATAAGATTTTTATTTTCACCCGTTCATTTTGAGGCTACTTGTTCACTAGGCAAATAAAATAAAAAAATTATAAAATTTAGTTTCTAGATAGTTTCAATAGTATAGATTATGTCTAACGGAACTGATTGCCGAATCGAATGTCCCATCATCGAAAATAACTTACAAGTTCGGAAGCTTCCGTACTTTCAAAAGCATAGGAGCCTAGTTCTACATATGTATATATATATATATATATATATATATATATATATATATATATAGAGCTAGTCTCCTATACTATCTATAGTACCGGGGCTCCGGTACTATAATCGCTTTTTTGATCTTATGGTGTTCAAATCAACGATCCACACCGTTGAAACTGATCTAGGATATTTGAAGTTCTTAGAAATAAAATTTTATAATTTTTTGACGTAGTTTACTTTGTGATCAAACCGTTTCAAAATTGTCAAATTTCAATAGTTATTATGGCGAGTTTGTAGTTTAACGGTGGAGAAGAATCTAAATTTATTCAAATTTTGATAGAAAATACTTTAAACTATATAGATGAAGGTCAACATCCTTGATCTTGAATTCGAAACTCCTATACTTAAATTTTAAGAATTATTTAATTTTCACCGTTCATTTTGACATGATTTATTTACTAAGTAAACGATATCGAAAAAAACTAAAATTTTATTCCTAAGAACTTCACATACTCTAGATCAGTTTCTACGGTGTGGATCGTTGATTTGAACACCCTAAGATCGAAAAAGCAACTATAGTACCGGAGCCCCGGTACTATAGATAGTATAATAGCCTCATTCTATATATATATATATATATATTTTGGAAATTTTTTTTTTTTGAGAGAAAAAAGCACGCTATCCGCTTTGTTTATTTCTTTTAGAAATAAACTTAGCTGGAAATGTGAATCAACTAGGATTCGAACTCGGGACCTCGGATACCAACCACGAAGCCCTTTGCCACTTGCGATAGGAACGGTCGGTAAATTTTGGGAATTACAGTATCTAGTGTTTACTTGTTCCAACTTTTAAAGTATTTTTTTCTATTTGTCGGAAGCAGTACTGTAAAATATGACAATGAAAAATTCTAAAGCTTTGTAGAGAACAAAAAGCCGAAATAGACAGTTTAATATTAAGCAACTAAAATTTGATGAAATGTTTAAAATATTATATACATACGCACCCTTTAAATGATCTATAATTTCTACACAGAGATATGCGAGAAAAATATCAAAGTGCTCTTGCATATTATATAAAGATATTTAAAAATATCCTTTCAAATATAATAGTTTGTGATATTTCTTTAAATTGTAAGTAGTATATATGGATGGAAATACAGTCCAAACAAAACATTAGGCACGTCGAAAGGTTATAAATTATTTCGGATGAAATTTAACACCAACATAAAACTTAAGATCTTATGCTCTAATACTGTGTAAAATAAATAGTATTTTTTTATGATGAATAAAAATGGATATCAATTATTCCTGTAAGTACTAATATATATATATATATATATATATATATATATATATATATATATATATATATATATATATAGTCCGGCTACTATACTCTTATGAGTATAGGTCACTTTGTACTCATAAGTTTTCAGCCATTAGATCTACACCTTTGACCATTTTCATCCGTTAGATCATACTATTCAACCAACCACCCACCCACTTAACCCTAGGGGATCACTACTATTCTAATCAAGAACCACTATCATCCTAGCTGCACATTCTTTTATTCAACGGACGAAAACTTATATATATATATGTATGTATGTATGTATGTATGTATATTTTTTAAAAATCTTTTTTTTAGGGAAAAAAAAGAAAAAAGAAGGCATGTGGGTGATGAACATTCCTAGACAAAGCTAATAAGGTAAGCACTACACCTACCACCAACTGGTGACCATGAGATCGCCCCCCAGTAGAGCAGTAGATCTTTATTCTTTTCTTTTCTTTTCTTTTCTTTTCTTTTATTTTTCTATGTTGTGTGGCAAACGATACGTGGACGTATGCATACGTTCAAAGATTTATTAAAAAAGAAAAAGAAAGGGGGGGGGAAAAAATGACGACGCATCGGATTGTGCGAATCATTCAATGGAAAGTGTTTGATAGGACTTAAAGGCGATCATAATGAGACCATTTTGCCAAAAGTGGTGATTAGAAAAGCGGGTTTTAGGCTATGGAGGCATCTCAAATTGTACACCAATGTGCCATTTTCATGATTAATTAATTAATTAATTAATTCAGTCATTAATTATTCGCGCAACAAATTTCACAACCTATTTAGTTCTTCGCCAAAAAATAAATAAATTATTTTTTTTTATCGTATTTTTTTATTGCACGTACAGGAGGACACGTCGCGACAAACTCTAATTAAATTTGAAAAGCTAAGGTCTAGATTGGCATTGTTGCTTTTTATTTCTTAAATATTTTTACATTCTGCTCATCGAGTGACCACAATTTATTTAAAAAATTTTTAAAGTAAAATAATTATATATTTTTTTTAATTTTTTTGTGTTGTCAAATAAATACTTTGGATATAAATTAAGATTTCAAACAATTCAACATTCCTTCGTATACTATTTTATAAAGATATTTTTACTCAAAAAGTAAAAAAATAGCAACGGTACTAAACGGAGCGTAAATTACTTATTTTTCAACACTAAATCCAATTTTCAACGGCACATGCCATTTGATCCCTTTACGTAGCTTCAAATAAAAGTAAGAAGAGTAAATAGCGATTCAATATTTTTCTATCTAAAATTTTTATATTTAGAGTTAAATTATTAAAAGTTTAAAGAAGTTTTGTATATTTTTGAAATAAAACTATGTAAATCTAAAATACCGTATGGGATGAATTAAAGTTAATCGTTTAAACTATTATTAAGATTCTAAGATCAATTATCTTGCTCGTCCAAAAGCGGTCTTCGAATCCACACTTAAATTTTAATTAGGAGAAAAAAAAAAGAAAAACCTCAAGTTTAATTTTTTTTTAACACAATTTTATGTCAGAATTTGACTATTTTTCGAATCAGACAAAATCAGATCATATTTTATGTCTCGTAAAAAAAAAAAAAAAAAAAAAAAAAAAAAAAAATCCTTTGAGAAGAGTTTGGAGCATAAGATGGTGTCAAAATTATAATAAGATATTATGCCTACTCTCGTTCACATGCATGTAAATAAAATAGTGTATTCATACATAAGTCTGCGTACGTGGAATTCTAACAATCGTTGAATTGCACTAATCAATCTTGTCCGCCGGATTGTCGTATATCGAAGCAGAAGCGAACATAGTATTATATATTACTGCTAATAAGCTAAATATTAGTGAAAACTTAATTAATTAATCAATATTAAATTGCTAATGGGGTACAATTTGGGGTACCCACAGCACACTCCATGGAAAAAGGGGCCGTTCATTTAAAAGATTGTTGAAAATGTGGGTTGATTGTAGTGTATGTTTTTTTCAAATAAATATTTTGTTTTCACATGTTGGTGGTGGCTAATGACCCAATACGTCTCGATACACACCATTACCACTTACAAATGGTACGGGGCTTTGATGTAGGACAGGTAATTGCTCAACCCTACTTGCCCTTGCTCTCATATTTGCCCTGCGCCCGGTGCATTCCTACGCTCTACGCATCGCACCTAATATTTTAAAATTCAAAAATAACTTAGTAAATATAATCTGTACGGTAGATCGAAAGTACTAATCAAATATTTCAAAAATACCTGCTGATAGGAAGGGCGCACCTATAGCACTTAAGGGTTTCGATCTGATTCAACCTATCTTGACGTTAGGTCTATTATTGGATCTCTTATTGTTAGATTTTTTGTACTGGACCGCAATTTTATTCATCTTATTAGGCTCATCCAACTTAACTTATTAGTAGTCTTTTGGGCCTGTTATCACGGAGCAGTAAGTTGAACCTATTTTAGTTCAATAATAAATAACCAACATGTACCATCTAAACTGTTACAATAGAAAAAAAGTATAAAAAATATGTCAAATATATATATATATATATATATATATATATATGGCTTTTGTTATGTAAGCACTCTAAATATTACAAAATATATTGAATAAAAAAGATTTTGAGTTTGAGGCATCTATTATAGAGTTTTAAGAGAATGGATAGAGAATGAGGTGGCTTTGTACATCTGGTGTAGGGAATCATTTATGCGACGTGGTGAACCCAACCCCCTCCTTGTAGTTTGTACTCAGGCTAGTGGCTCCCACCCTAATGCCTAATACATAAGGTGGCTAGGGTTTTTCATTTTTTGGGTTACAACCAAACCACTCTACTCTACTCCTTGGGCGGTGGCTACTGCAAAAGGCCTAGCTTGTGCTAAAGACTTTAATCTAAGATTAGGGGTGTCTGAGAACCAAATTAGTTTGGACCAGATTCGTCACGCTAAATATGATTACTGAGTCGACGTGATCTGTTGGATAGGAGGGGGGGGGGCCCAACCTAGGTATATGGTAAGGCCACTTAGTATATGACTGAGTCTATTTGGCTTGCTGAATCGGCAAATTCAGCATGATTCTTCTTCATCTGGGAGACATATATATGATGCAAAACTTTATCGAAATTACCATAATTACATATTGTTATTTGAATTTTGTTACTCATTTCAATCTAAACAAACTCTAATATCTATCAATTTCAATAGCTACCATTAGTGTTACTGTAATCTTTAGGAATATTTTGGGCCCTATTCGACTTTCGTATAATGCACTGTTAATATGCTAATGTTTAGAAGGATCCGATATATTCCCTCTTTCTGTATCAGAGTCCATTTTCTAAGTCCAAATTCGAATTCGGTAGCAAAATACTTCGAACGAGGTTTTTTTAAAACATGAACCTAATGTTGAAACGAGCATACCCATAAGCTTGGGTTAGTTCTTGCCAAACTTGGTTTGGCCAATCCCGTTCCGGTCAGACTCGGGCTACAGGTTAACGGGCTCGAGCCTGAACTTCGAACTCGATTCGAACCGATCGAAATCACTTGACTCATGAACACCCTGAATTAATCCTTTCCACTTATACAAGTGGGCCCCAATCTACACTAGGTCTCCAACCCTATATAGTTGGTGGCTAATAGCTACATATATATGTAGCTTAAATCTCCTAATTAGTTGAATCCTATGTTGATACAGTGGACATACACATAATCAAGCCTATAAACAAAATTGGTGTCTCATTGTAGTCAGTAGAATCAAGGATATGGACCATAATAGATTAAAGATGGGGGTGTGACACAAAATTTATTTGCCAATTTATTACCAATTAAGTGGAGGAATTGCTCTAACAAGTAGGTTAGTTTTATGTGCATTTGAGGCAATGGATAGCTGTAGGTTAGGGTGGTCCCATATATATATATATATATCAAGGACTAATGGACTATACCTAATTATTTCCACCTTTCATAATGCTTATGCACACAATCTCTTCTTTGTTTGCTATAAGTGAGAGTGGTGATACTGGGACCTCAAAATAGAGTTTCACATTGGACCAGAAGAATGTAAATGGTTTAGTTGGTCTCGCCAGAGTTTTTAATAGTCGACCGATGTGACTTTAAATTAGATGGAGAAAATAAAAACAAATTAAGAGCTTGGTGAGATTTGAATTCAAAAGATAATTATACGTGAAACAATCGTTTGTTTGGAATAACCTGATTAAGTTACAGTAAAAGTAGAAGTAATAGCAGCATTTGCTATAGTAAAAGCAAAAATATTAAATATGAGTTAGTGTTTTAAAATGATCTAACTCTTTTGCTCATCAAATATCCACCTCTAGCCATTATACGTAAGCGCATGGTTAAATGCTAAAAAATATGCAAGTTTGATGAATGATTTCTACTATATATGAGCAGACCTAACTTGCAATTAATACCAAAGGATTCACAAATTAGGGTTACAGTGAATGTGGGGTGTAGGTCCCTTGCACCTAGGTATAAATTTAGATCTCACTGCATATAAGTAGATTTATTTCTAGTTAATATTAGATTATATTATTCGAATGAAGATGGAATTAGGATAAAATGTAATAGTTTTACAATTCCTATATATCCTTAATTAGCATGCAGGCCAATATTTTATACTGTGAGTTTACTCCAGGGTTGTACATTGTACAAGGATGAGACAAGTTCAATTTATCATAGTCCAACAAATTGGGGGTCTAGACATGTTCAATTTTTAGGATTACTTTTCTTGTCACACTATACTTTTTCTTTTCTGGTCAAACTCCTTGATATGTACAATAATAACTACACCCAATGATAGATGCAAATAATCAAAAGAGAGTATTAATTTCTTTAAGTTATAACTTCTCCTAGTTTTAGCCGAAAATTTCCTCAATTGGAGAAAGTGATATGAGAGAGAGAGAGAGAGAGAGAGAGAGAGAGAGATTGTTGAGAGTGTAGGAGTTCAAAATTTGTACCTTTCTTGGTTGTTGACATCTTTGTGAGGTTTGCCATCAAAATGGACTGCAGATAGTTCAAAATCTTAAATGAACTTTTGTGTATCTTCATCGTCGTAATACAAGAGAAGGACATATAGATCAACTAGATAGAAATCCATATTGTCGATCGTCAACTGTACAAGATGATTGTTGCAGCTTGCTAACGAAGTGTGAAAGTCGTTGTAAAAATATAAAGTAACATGAAGAGCTCGCAAACAAAGAAGTATAACGCAGAAAGGGGAGTTACACTTGTAATCAGAGAATTTCTCTTTATGTTATTGTGATTTTTGTATCAAATTTTTTTCCCCAAAGCTCTCATTTAAAGACGGTTCATCTCAACATGTGAGTAACACATGTCTCTTTAAAATGATGCAAATTTAGAAAAAAAAAAAACTTTTGAAAGATTCTTTATGTTACAGCATAACTTATTGTACTACGATGCGGTTTAAAAGTATAGCACTTTATTAAATTTTTTCAGCAGCATCCTATCGATTGGGTTTTCACAAAGACAACAACAAACAAAGGTGTGCATTACACAATATAATGGTAGAATCATGGTAAAGTGCAATTAAACTAACTTTGAATTGTTTGTAGCTCTACTAAAATATCATATGGAACGTTTGATACAACATAAGCTTTTCTCGAGATGTTATTAAAACGTACTACGGGTTTAAGTTTGGTATTGTTTGTTATCAAAGCAGTAGTACCTACTCATACCAATGAGTTTATGTTGGGGCAGAAGTGCCAGTTTAGATCATGTTGAAATGAAAGTAAATTTACTATGGCAGGAAGCTTGAGGCTTAGTGAACGAAGGTGAAAAAGAGCGCTAATCGTTCTACAGCATCATGTTTCTTCAAAAACATCAAAGAAGATGGACCAGGCGGACCCTAACCGAGTTTTCACTCAAATCTCTTCAAATAAATCTCGGTGCAATATAAATTAAATATTCAAATATTTACTCTCTGAAAGCAGCTGCAAAATAAAATCTTTTTGCCATAAATATTAAAGATTTTGCTATGGCATTTAGCCGGAGCTCATTTCAACTCTAGGCTACAAGGAAGGCCTCTAACTTCTTATTTGTCAATGCACGATTTTAGCCTTTTTGGAATATAAAAAATTTATTTCAAAAGTCAAGCCAAATAATCAATTCACAAAATTCTTAATTACTGAAATCTGAAATCGCTTGAATATATTGCGAATCTAAAAACTATTTTTTTAAAAAAATTTACAGTAAAATAGCAAGTTTAGAATAAGTTTTGTCATGGCCTTTGTAGTAGCTTTTCTGTTCAAAAAAATTGAATTAAAACTGGCTATAAAACATGCCAAATACAGGTTTGAGCGAGGCGCATAGAAAACTTCTTATTGACGTAATAAATATTGTAAGTTAAAACTTCTGCTTATTAATGCGACGTAAAGCTGTTGTAAAATTTTACTAGAGAGTATTTTGAGGTTCTTAAAAAGCTCTATTTAAATAGCACCAATGTAGTATATTTGCTTTTGTTAGAAGATAAATAATTTCTAAAATTACGAACCCTCCAAGTAGAGATTTTCTTCTGAAAATTTTCTTTTACTATTAACACAAAAAATGTTGAGGACTTTTTTAAATGTAAAAAGTATAGGTGCTGCTTCAAAACTAGTACTAGTATTTTCTACGAAGCACTACTACTACTAGGTAGAGCCAATAAGGCCCTCAGCAACTGAGCGACACTTTAATAATAGAGCTCAGGAAATATAAAAAATTATATAATATAAAAATAATCATATGCATAAGACTCCTAATATTGTACACATTGATTTGTACCATACTGAACAGTATTATAATGTTTGAGCGCATTCCTCTTACAGGGTGGTCAACCCTGTCCGAAGACCAAAACAGGGGGGGGGGGGGGAGGAGAGAGAAACGCATTTCTCCATTTCCTTAAATCCGTAGGTTCCCCTCCTCCCCCCTTTCTCTATCTCTCTCTCTTTTCCTCTTTCCCCTCTCTCTCTCTCTCTATCTCTCTCTCTATCTCTTCCCCTATTCAATTCACTCTCACTCTCTCTCTCTCTCTCTCTCTCTCTCTCTCTCTCTCTCCGTCTATACTGACCGCTACACTAGAATTAAGCCATACCAAGATCAAGCTAGCCCCTGGAAAGCAACCAACATTTTGGCCCCCCTCCCTTAATCCCCTACTGCTGCTACTGCTACTGCTACTGCGCGATCAAGAAGTAGAGAGAGAAACACAGAAGAGGAGGAGGAGGAGGAGGAGGAGGAGGAGGAAAAGAAAAATAGTGATATAACAACAAAAGTAAACAAATCACACACCATCCTTTCCCTCTACTATTAATCCAATTAATCCATCCATACCCCCGTCTCTCTCTCTCTCTCTCTCTCTCTCTCCCTCTGTGTGTGTGTGTGTGTGTGTCTTGTCCCCCCCCCCCCCCCCCCACCACCCCCCCAACCCTCTAAAAACCCCCGCCAAAGTAAAAGTAGTATCGGCGGCGCAGCGGATGCACCGGCGCCGCCGCCGACACCGGCGCGCCGCCCTGGAACTGCGGCGGAGGTTCTCCGTCGGAAATCCGATAAAAGAAAGGAGAATCCAATGAAAGAGATTTGGTAGAGAGGAGGAGGGGGCCCATACTTGGCGGTCGAATATTTTGTTTGTTGTATTTATTAGTAGTAATAATAAGAGGTAATCATCGAATGGCGTCCGGGGGGGAGGCGGGAGGGCCGGGGCCGGGGGCGAGTGGGGCGAGTGGGGCGAGTGGGGCGGGGGCCGGGGAGGAGGTGGCGGCGCGGGCGGCGCACAAGAGATACGAGGGGCTGATGACGGTGCGGACGAAGGCGATAAAGGGGAAGGGGGCGTGGTACTGGGCCCACCTGGAGCCCATGCTGGTGCAGAGCTCCGACACGGGGCTGCCCAAGGCCGTGAAGCTGCGCTGCTCCCTCTGCGACGCCGTCTTCTCCGCCTCCAACCCCTCCCGCACCGCCTCCGAGCACCTCAAGCGCGGCTCCTGCCCCAACTTCACCTCCCCCTCCCCTTCCTCCTCCGCCCCCGGCCCTCCCCCTCCCCCGCCGCGCCCCATCTCCTCCCTGCCCCCTCCTCCCTCCTCCGCCGCACTGCCCCCCCACTTGTATCCTCCGCACCTCAACAGCGGCGCCGGCGCCGGCGGCAGCGGCAGCGGCAGCGCCTCCGGCCGCAAGCGGAGCTCCTCGCACCTCGCCCTCATCGACCCCTCGCAGCTCCCTCCCCATCCAACCGCCGCTGCCGCTGCCGCTGCCGCTGCCGCCGCCGCCGCTGCAGGCATGTCCTCGCCGCCGTCTCAAATGCTACTATCCCCGCACCACCACCACCACCACCAGCAGCAGCAGCAGACGGCGATTGTGCTGTCGGGCGGGAAGGAAGATCTGGGCGCCCTGCAGATGCTGGAGGACAGCGTGAAGAAGCTGAAGAGCCCCAAGACCTCCCCCGCGCCGGCGCTGCCCAAGGCGCAGGCCGACTCCGCCCTCGCCCTCCTGGCCGACTGGTTCTACGAGTCCGCCGGCGGCGCCGCGTCCCCCATCTCCTCCGTCGACCATCCCAAATTCCGCGCCTTCCTCCGCAGCCTCGGCCTGCCCCCGCTCTCCCGCCGCGACCTCGCCGGCCCCAAACTCGACGAGCGCTTCGCCGCCGCCCGCGCCGACGCCGACGCCCGCATCCGCGACGCCCTCTTCTTCCAGGTCGCCTCCGACGGCTGGAACCCCCCGCCCTTCGCCGCCGCCCTCATCACCACCCCCCTCGTCTCGCTCACCGTCAACCTGCCCAACGGCACCTCCGTCTTCCACCGCGCGATCCCCGTCCAGCCGCTCGCCCCCTCCAAATTGGCCGAGGAGGTGCTCTGGGACGCCGTCCTCGACGTCTCCGGGCCCGGCAACGCCCAGCGCTGCGCCGGCATTGTCGCCGACCGCTTCAAGTCCAAGGCCCTGCGCAGCCTGGAAGGCCAGCACCACTGGATGGTCAATCTCTCCTGCCAGCTCCGCGCCTTCCACTGCCTCCTCCGCGACTTGTTCCGCGAGCTCCCGCTCCTCCGCACCGCCGCCGCCAATTCCGCCAAGCTCGCCGCCTACTTCAACACCAAGTCCCCCGTCCGCGCCGCGCTCCACAAGTACCAGCTCCAGGAGCTCGACCACTCCTTCCTCCTCTCCGCCGCCGACCCCGCGGGCGACGCGGGCGGCGGCGGCCCCGGCTTCTTCTGCTCGGTGCTCGCGATGCTCGAGGACATCCTGGCCTCCGCGCGGGCCCTGCAGCTGGTGATCCACGACGAGTCCTACAAGCTGGTGTGCCTGGAGGACCCGGTCGCGAGGGAGGCGGCCGAGATGATCCGCGACACGGACTTCTGGAGCGACCTCGAGGCGGCCCACGATCTGATGAAGCTGGCCAGGGACGCGATCCGCGACATGGAGGCGGAGCGGCCGCTCGTCGGGCAATGCCTGCCCCTGTGGGAGCAGCTGCGGGCCAAGGTCAAGGACTGGTGCGCGAAATTCGGCGTCGACGAGGCCCACGCGGGCAAGGTGCTCGACCGAAGGTTCAAGAAGACCTACCACCCGGCCTGGTCGGCCGCGTTCATCCTCGACCCGCTCTACCTGGTCAAGGACGCCAGCGGCAAGTACCTGCCCCAGTTCAAGTCGCTGACCCCGGACCAGGAGAAGGACGTCGACAAGCTGATCACGCGAATGGTGTCGCGAGAGGAGGCCCACATTGCGCTGATGGAGCTCATGAAGTGGCGGACCGAGGGGCTCGACCCGCTCTACGCGCAGGCCGTGCAGGTCAAGCAGCTCGACCCGGCCACGGGCAAGATGAAGATCGCCAACCCGCAGAGCAGCCGCCTCGTCTGGGAGACCTGCCTGAGCGAGTTCAAGTCCCTCGGCAAGGTGGCGGTCAGGCTCATCTTCCTCCACGCCACGTCGTGCGGGGTCCGATGGAACCTCTCGCCGTTGCGGTGGGTCGCCGCCCACGGCCGGTCGCGCGCCAGCATCGACCGCGCGCAGAAGCTCGTCTTCGTCGCCGCGCATTCCAAGCTCGAAAGGAGGGATTTTTCCAATGAGGAAGACAAGGACCTGGAGCTATTCACTAATGGGGATGGGGATGATGATGTGCTTAGTGAACCCTCGCCCTTTGCTGAGGCCTCCTCACTGTAACAACATCTTCTTAATTTGATTTTTAAATTTTTTTTTTTTTTTTTTTTTTTTTTTTCACACCCCCCCCCCCCCCCCCCCCCCCCCCCCCCCCCCCCCCCCCCTCTCTTTTTAATTCTAGTTTGCCGTCCGTCCCTCTGTAGATTTGGATTTGTAGGAAGTGCCCCGGATTTATTTTTTTTTTTTTCCTTTTTCTTTTTTTTTTTTTAGACGAATTTTCTTCCTGTGATTGTTCTTGCTTGCTACTCGCTCGAGATTTTGGTGGGAGTGTGGAGTGGGGGCATTAGAGGAACTTGATCAGCTATGTTAATTCAAGGGGTTTCTGTTGTCTAGTGTTTATTATGATTTCCGAAAGGGCTTATTATCGAGTCCGCAGGAAGAAGAAGAAGAAGAAGAAGAAGAAGAAGAAGAAGAAATGGCCTTCTTGTTTATATCGTAGGATCGATGAGGAAAAACGTAAACAGGAAGAATGATGTAACATTTCGGTTTTGAGAAATAATATTTATATATATGTGATATTAGATGCTAATTTGATTGAATATTTCATCTCAATTTCTTCCATTTGTGTTTTGTTGGATTGCAGATGAATATGATGAATTGATGCAGTACTCCCAATGTCTCTACATTTGTTTTCTTAGCATGACTCACATTGGTCTTAATGCTGCTTGTAATGAACTACTACTGCTGCATGTTGAACTCCCAATGCACGTCTTCACACGGAAATATGTATATTCAAGAATGCCCTGCCCTGCTTTTTAATCTCTGCCTTTACAGAACAATTAATGAAACAGTTTGCCAAATTCACTCACTGTATGTTGAACTACTTCATGTTTTCTTCCATTTTAATCATCTGTTAAGCTTGCTAATGCGTAGTTTTTCCCGGGTATTCCATTCCACCTGCAGTCCGCTACGTTCAAACTGCTTCAAAGATTAAAACCAACCAAGTCTACTTATTTTTTCATTTATCAAATTCTCTGTAATTTAATTTTCTTCGAGCTACTTTCCCTTCCACAATCGCAGCTCTCTAATTGTAATAACAAATCAGATTGCTTCGATAGTACTTCATGCCTCGGATTCGACTTTAGCGGAAAGATGAAACTAAACAGAGCTGTATGGCCAAGAAGCTCTGAATTCAAAAAAAAAGTAATTAAATTAAATTCGTTGATACTTTGAGGATTTGATTTGATTTGATTTGATTTGATTCTAACTCAATGCACAGGATGGGCAGTTTAAAAGTAGGCTCAGAAACTGCAGTGGGTGAGCATCGTATCACTCTGCATTGTGTGTTTCCAGATTCCTTTGCTATAAAAAGGGCTCCTTGTGCTTGCTCAATTCAGCCTCCCTGCTTGGTTTCAGCTTCTCAGCTGTCCATATCATCTTCATTTCTTTCGAGTTTGGAGAGTGTCAATCACTGCACTTCCATCTTCCATTACAAGTTTATAGCAGAATGCAGCGCGCTCTTACATGCTTTGGTGTCGGAGACCTTTCTTTTTTTTTCTTTTTTTTTGGGTGGGGCAATTTTTCTCCTTCTCCTCCTCCGACGCAAAAAATTGTGCGAAAAACTGTATTTGTTTCGCATATTTACTCACATTTGAATTTGCTACATCAACATTCGAAAAGATCTTTAGAAATTCTAGATGATACGCACCGCCTTTTATCAACACGGGTCGCGATTACGCCACTGTTCAAATAGAAGAGATCGTCAAAAGAAATAGCAATTTTGTTATAATCTGATGCCAATCCTACAACTCTAGGACTACTACGTTTAGTACTTTTAAACTTTAACAACCCGAAAGCAATTATTCAAATTCTTTATCTTAGCCTAGAATCGAATTTAAGGTTGATTTGGTAGGCGAGCAGCGAAATTGAGCTTGATTATAAACTTTTTCCCCGGGCGCGTAGTATAGGACTTCACCGAAAGTGAAGGGGGTGGTTGTATATAGCTCAACCTTTTCATAACGCTGTAATTGATTCCATCCTTACCGGTGGCAAAATAAATTGCAGGAGGGAAAGCGATAAAAATATATAATAAAAATAAACTGCTCTAACTTCTTCACCCACTATACTGACTATTCCTAGCGCAAGTGACAAAGGGTTTAATGGTTGGTACCCGAGGAGGTCCCAAGTTCGAATCCTAGTTGATTCACATTTTCAGCTAAATTTATTTTTTAAAAAATAAACGAAGCGGATAGCATGCTATCTTTCTCTAAAAAAAAAAAACTTTTTTACCCATTTATACGCTAGATAAAAAATGAGCTGTAATTAATTCCATCTTGATCGGCGACAAAATAAATTGCGGGAGGAAAAGAGATAAAATACGTAATAAAAATAAACTGCTCTAACTTTTCTACCCACATATATGCTAATATGATAATTTTTGGTGAAACAGAGATGAAAAGTGAGAGAACTTCAACAACAGTAAGACTATTTAACTTACCAATCAAACAAATAGGAGTGAAAAAATAATTTTCACCCGACTTTAATTCAACTGAAATTTACTTTCAATCTGAAAGCCAGTTACGAGCAAAGAAACAGATCCCAAAATCGAGATGCCATTCGAGGTGAACAAAAATAGGTCTGAATCGCGAGATCGCAATCCATGCAAATCTGAAAGCAAGTTATTAATTAGTGTGATTCACCAACTTACGCCGGTATTAATTATCGAGTCGAGGAGAGTTCATTAATTAGTTAATAACTCGAAAAGTAATTAGTAGCTCCGAAGAAGGCGCAGGTTTAATTAATTAATTAATTAATAATAAATCACACGAGAGCAGCAGCCAGCAGGTGTGAACCGTGGGATGGCGAGTTATACGAATCTGAAACTGGGGAGAGCCGGGAGGAGTAGTAGTTGGTAGCTTGAAAAGCTAATTAAGTAGGCGGCTACGAAGGCATGAGTTTTGGCTTTTAATTCGGGATTTTCCTAAATCAAGGAACATAAGATGTTGATGTGGGCTGTGCCCATCCTTTTCTCGGTCATTTATGTTCCCCCCTTTTTTTTTCTCCTCTCTTCTTTATGGTTGGGTTGATGGCAAGCCAACTCGATCGGTATCCTATTGTCAACCTCGGCGCATACTCCAGTAGATCGAATAGCGAGATATAGACAAAGATAAAGAGAGAGATATATATATATATATCTCTAGAGAGAGATATATATATATATACGACGTTGAGAGAGAGAGAGAGAAATTAAATAAAGGGGCCCCACACTGAAAGCAGTGGACGTCAACTTCGGTCTATCGTGGTCCAAGAGATTGGATCAGTGAGGAAAAGCTCATTTCCATCAATCTCTGGGTAGCTTGTCTTCTAAACATTATTGCTATATCTCTCTCTCTCTCTCTCTCTCTCTCTCTCTCTCTCTCTCTCTCTTCTTATTTTTCAATCTGGCTCATGTTTGCTGTAGTACGTACGTGCCTACGGTTGGTTGTTCTCTTATTAAACAAGGATTTTATGCTCGCCATTATCGTTACAGCCCCCTTTAGATGACCCCGGCCCCCTCCGGAGCCTCTGTCGGTAAAGACGCTCCGATAGCGATGTCCCAACGAGTTATTAGTTCGTTAGTTACGATATATAACGAGCATCCTAACACGCATCTTAAAATTCAGTTCGTAAAAGTCGACATACTATTAAATGTCCTGATTATTGATCCTGCAGCCGAAGAATGGTTATTATTAGAGCGAGCAGTGGTTTGATTCAAAAAAAAAAAAGAAAAAAAAGAAATTTGAGGTCATGATTGGTGGAATCTTTTGATGCATATGTATTATGCGCGCGGTAGTTATTAGTTTAATTTTGAGACCACGGGAAAAAGTTGGGAGCATTTTCAAAGTGTGGGGGAGCGTAGAGAGAGAGAAGGATCGATGATGCATGAATAGAGAGAGTGTGTGGTTTTGAAAAGATAAACAGTAGTAGAGAAATAGAAAGAGCCATCATAAGTGCGAAGATGCATGGTTGGGTGATGATCAGGCCTTTTCCCTGTAGGAAAAAGATGGGGGGGGGGGAGGGGATTCCTATTATGGAAACCCCATTTCTACCTCTCTTTTTCTTTCATTATTTGAATAGTAGTAGTATTGCTGGAGCTGGATCTTTTTAATTTATCAGGAGAGCAGCAGGGCCATCATTTCCCTGGCCTTCCCCTTGTCATGGGAAACTCACCAACCAAAGCCAAATAATCAAAAAGGAGGTGCCTTTTTTTTTTCAATAAAGGGGTTGCGTTTGCATATGAGAGGCCTATCAACCTTGCTTGACTATGTAACTTTTGGCAGGATAAAAATAGTAAATAAAACAAAGTGAGTGAGAGAGAGAGAGAGAGTGGTTGGTGGATAACAAGCTTTTTTTTCTCCTTTTTTTAAATAAAAATGTACATAACTTGTCTGTACTATGGACCATTTTGAATCGATTATTTAACCTTTCAAAATTTTAAATTTTGATTTTACGAATCAATCTTTTGATTTATTTGATTTGAGTCAGTCAATAGTACTTTAACTTTAAAATTTGTGTATGTCGTTTATATATTTTTATAGACTTATTTAGTATACTTTATACAATGCTCGCAATTATAAATTAATTCAAGTAAACATTTAGCTTAAATTTTGACGTTAAAATATCGTCAACTGACTCAAATAAAATAAATTGAATGGTTGGGTGATAAAATCAATATTTTGAAGAGTTTGGTAGACGATTCAAAATGGTCCGTAGTTCAGATAAGTTTTGTATATTTTAACTTTTTTTTGTTTTCTCTCTTCTTGAGTTTGATTGTAGTCTCTTACTTCGAATTCTGTCCATTTGCATACCCAAGAAGCTGGAAGCATGAGTTCTTTTTGTGAAAGCACAAGTGGAGGAGGTTCAAACCTCCAGCCTCAATAACGGCTACTCGAACATCAGCCACTGGGTAAGCCAGTAGTATTTTAGTGGATAACAACGAGCAAGTAAACAATGAATATTAGATAAAAGTGAACAAAAATTCTTAAGTATTCGCCATTTTAAAATAAATCTCCTTACTGATTTTCTTTTAATTAATATTTCTTAAATTCTTTTTATTATATTGTTTTTTTCTTTTTCCATCTCTCCCTTGTTATGGGAAGCTCACCAAACAAAGCCAAACCAAAAGAAAAGGCTGTGCCTTTTTCTGATCAATAAAGGAGCATGTTTGCGTATGAAAGCCCATCAACCTTGCTTGAGGAAGGAGCTTTTTGGAGCAAAAAGAAGTAGAATACAAACACAAAGAGAGAAAAAGGCTAGTGGAAAATCAGCATGTAATTAAATTAATTAGAGAGTATTATCCACCACATTAAATAATATTGAACCCCAATTAATTTGGCATAAATTTGTTGCTTAATTGAATCTAGCCTACAGCAAAACAGCTTTTTGATGGACAAATAAAGCTACTTGGTGAGTCAAAAAAAGAAGAACAAGATAAGTAATTAAAATTATTTTTTACTAAAGAAAATAAATATTTCATACTATTATGTGTCGGCACACATGTATTTTTTGTAACCAGTACGCATCGGTACGATTCGGCACACACCATGTCCTACCGTGCTAGCGAATTTTCGACCACGACACTTATACCTTAGTTATAATATTAGCATAACTGATTATACTAAAAAAATATTTATTAAATAATTTTATGTTTATTATAAGGTTAAAGGAACTGGGAACAAGATATTCGTAGCCTAATAGTATGGTATTCGGTAATCTATCTTAAATTCGTTAATATGAGCCTCTGTGCGTATGTATAAATTCAAGTTTCGAATCCCAGTATTTAGATTTTATCTAAATAGATCTTATGGTGTTGTTTGAGTATCAGACCTCAACGCATATTAATAAATAGGATGTGAGAAAAAAAGAATAACAGGAGATTTCAGAATAAACGAGTAATTCCTATTAATAGACCCACTAAAGATACAAAATCATAGATTAGTTAACACAGGTGCTACAGAAAGATATGTTTATTATAGATCTCGTATTGAAAATCTTCCTCCTTTATTGTAATATAGGTGCATATATATGTGATCATGCGCTAAAAGTTCAAGATCATTTTTATTTATTTTTATGCGGATTTTCCGACAAAAATAGATATAAACAATTAATGATTAGATGAGATTTTTCTATCACTCAAAAGGAAAATGACGATGTAAATGTTTAAGAGATAGATTATGTTAATAAATCTATGCTTGCCTATCGATCTCTAACAAGTGTCTAGGCTTCTTCTTCTTCTTTTTCTTTTATTTTTATTTTTTGTTTTTATTATTTTTTCTTTGGAGTAGCAACTAGGAACAAAAGCATTTGGTAAGAAAATTTGCAACTCCTACAACCGCGGAAAAAACGAAAATACAATTATGAGCCTGCATGGCAAGAACTCTAATTGGATGCTTCTGATTTGTTATAGAAAAAAACTGTTAGGAGCCTTGCTTTTTGCCTTTTTTTAAGCAGCTAACAACAACTTCAAATAAAGCATTTTGGTGAATGGAATCTTATGATGAAAAACTTGTAATGTAATTTTGAGCTTCAAAAAGCAAATGCTTTAATTGGATGCTTCTGGTTCTACTGTTTTTTAAAAAAAGAAGAAAACTTCATTAGAAAGCTTCCTAATAAAGCTTCTTTGAGAAGCTCTCGATTTGTTGTCACGTATCAATTTTATTTTTATCCTTTTTTTTTGTGTTATTAAAAAGCATCCAAAGATTCCAAACTGACATACCGATAGCAGATCATAAACTTCCCGACGAGATGTCGTTGGAGAGCTCCCCACTGAAGTTTTATGGGTTAAAAAAATTATCGAAGATATCTTACTTTAAAAGGCAAATGCTTTAAGTTGGATGCTTTTGATTCTACTGTTAAAAATGAAAAAAGAAAAAAATTTCAGCAGGAAACTTCCTAACAAAGCTTTGCTGAGAAGTCTCTGATTCAGCATCGCATGTCAGTTTTGTTTCTATCCAAAGATTATAATCCTCTCTTCTAAAGATTAAAATATTTTTTCTGTCTAACATTAAAAAATACTTGGATGGAGACAAAATCGACATACAGCAGCAGCAGACTGTAAGCTCTACAACGAGACGTCGTCGGAGAGCTCTCCACTAAAGTTTTATCCATTAAAAAATTATTGAAAATATCTTACTTTTAAAAAACAAATGCTTTAGTTGGATGTTTCTGATTCTACTGTTGAAGAGAATTATTGAAAACATGCATCTTACTGTAGTTCTTTTTCTAACGATGCTAGTTACTTGGCGCATTGTCAAATAGCATGTAATTAATTATATATTAAGCAACCCTTAGAACTGGTTCTATGAATATAGGCTCCCTCACTCATTCCTTGGTGCAGTTGTAGTACGTACATAAAAGTTTTTGTATTCAAACCCCACATTGGTGGAGCCTACGTGTTAATTAATCTTGTGATCTTAAACAATATATAGTGTTTTTTGATCCAAGCATTCAAATGCCTGGTTTGTATACATACATATTTAGCTGTTTTTTTTCTTTTCTTTTTAATCTTTTGATTCCATTCGTAGCTTCTCTTTATTCCAGAAACCCACCTATATATATGAAGTACGTATAAATATATTATTAGCTCATGACTGCGGGCACGAACCTCATATTTAAGCTTATATGAATGTCTGAATCGCCAACTTTATAGTCAGCATCTGAATACTTAAACACACAATTTTTTCTACTAGCAACATCGCTTGCGTGCAACTCTAAAGTCTTATTTGAAAATATATTATCTAAATGTATGTTTCTGGTTTGACATTTTATTAGATTTAAAATTTTGAAATTTATTTTAAAATTTGAGGTGTCGAACTTTTAACGGGGCCTATATCGAAAAAAAATGTTCTTACCAGTATTTTAACTAACGTGTTGCAGGAAAAAAACTGTAGAGTCTTTTTTTTATATACTTTTTTATAATTCAAAACTTTTAAATAGTCAAAATGGGAACGTTTTGGATAGTTCAATTCTTGAAGTAGCCATCAAAGTATATATTTTGATAGTGTCTTCCACGAAGCTCATGTAGTATTCATGTCGTACCAAATTGTTGTGCTGATGTAGCGGAGTGTGATTAGTTCTTTTTGGTTGTTGCAATTTGATTTCCACACATTAATTATATTATATTATCACGATCATGATCATGATCATCATCATGAATTGTACTATCCAATTAAACTTCTCCAACCAGTATGTAGGTATAATCAGATGTAATACTCATATGTATAGTATTATCATCTTTTCAACAAACTTTTGGTTGGACGTGATCCACCGGGGCCAGCTGTGAACTACAAGAAATTAGAACACAAATGCATTAAAAAGTTTATATTTCCCTCCAGTTTTTCCGCTAAATTATAGAAAAATTTTCTTATAAACATCCATTTTATCACTTTTTCTTGATAGTTTTTAAAAATTTATATTTTACTCTATCGATATTTCTATATAGGGGCGGCAATCCAGCTCGTTGTTCGCGAGCCAGCTCGTGTTCGACTCGAAATGAGCTCGAGATCGACTCGCTCGTTAGTAAACGAGCCGAACACGAGTTGAATTTTTCAGCTCGTTTAATAAACGAGCCGAACAAGAGCTGGGGTCTGCTCGCTCGTGTTCGGCTCGATAACAGCTCGAATATATATATATATATATATATATATATATATATATATATATATATATATATATATATATATATATATATATATATATATATATATATATATATATATATATATATATATATTAGGGATGTCAATGGGTCGGGTTTGGGTCGAGTTTTAAAAAATTCGAACCCGAACCCGACCCCCAAATTTGAACCCGAATCCGGACCCGAACCCGACGGGTTTTAAAAATCCATACCCATACCCGACCCGACCAAATACTCGAAACCCGAATCCGAACTCGAACCCGAAATCCAAACCCGAAGTACTATATTTGAAAATATATTATAGTAAAATCAAACTTTTGAGCCTTTGAGTGTACAATTGGATGAAGATCCAATAGATAGAAATCATTATGTATTTTATATATAAATAAATTAATAAATAAATAAATAAATTATATATAATTTATTCGGGTTCGGGTCGGGTACATACAAATCCATATCCGTACCCATACCCGTCGGGTTTTTAATTTCTATACCCATACCCGAATCCATATCCATTTAGTTCGGGTAAACCCGACCCGTTCGGATTCGGATTCGGGTAATTTTTCGGGTACCCATACCCATTGACATCCCTAATATATATATATATATATATATATATATATATATATATATATATATATATATATATATATATATATATATATATATATATATATATATATATATATCATTTCTAATCATTTTAACTTATTTTTTCTGAGCCAGCTCGTGTTCGATTCGTTTATTAACGAGCCGAACACGAGCCGATTTTTTTGGCTCGATACTTAAACGAGCCAGCTCGTGTTTGGCTCGTTTATGAAATGAGCCGAACACGAGCCGACCCCAGCTCGCTCGTGTTCGGCTCTTTGACACACCTATTTCTATATTGGTGCATTTAGCTCCTCTCCATCAAGGTTTCATTACTATTACATTCATTTCTTATAATTTATACTGAAAATATCTTTCAAATGACAAAAATATATTAAAAAATTATTTTTTTTCTTATAGAAAAAGTAAGGATAATTTAATCATTTTGTCCTCTCTATTAACGTCGTATGCTCTGAAAATATTTCTGAAATTTTAAATGGGCGAAATATAGATTTTTGAAAGTCAGAAAAAAAAATAAAAAAAATAGATATATACAGAGAAGTTTTCTATTATTTAGCCTACATATTATATATATTTTTATTTAATTTTTTGAACTTTATTAAGAAACTTAATCAATAATATTAAAAAAAGATTCTGAACTGTGTCATTAGTAAAAAGACTGTATGAATCGTATCGATATTTTGTTACCACGATACGATACGATGGATATAGTCCGTATCGGCGGTGGGTTTAGACGATTTGAATTTAAGGTTGGGAAATCATTTGGTGCGAGTACGAAGATGGTTGGAATAAAAACATGTTATGTATCTTTGTGAATTTACAAGACTGCCCTTGGGTGGGGAGACAGTACATTCTGTCGGCAAGGGGGCTTGTTATGCTGACTGCTCACCAACTCGATTTACTTTTTCTCTCTCTCTCTCTCTTCTTTTTCTGAACATGTGTATGTATATGTATAGATTGAGAAGAGAGAGAAAGAAGAGAGAGAGAGAGAGAGCGAGAGAGATTTCCCCCGGCACAAAAATCATGTCGTAAAAGCAGGTAGAGATAGCGAGAGCCAAAACAATATTTCCTACACCCTGTGTATAACTACATCTCATACATCGCAAAGCATTTATTTATTTATGTATATTAAAATGGAGTAGGACTTGCGTGCTATTATGAGCACGGAGGCTTCTGTGTTCCTAAGTCGTTTTCGATAATAGGACTTCCGAATCGACGATCGACTCCGTTAAACTTGATCTAGCGTATTTGAAGTATGTAGAAAATAAATTACGGTTTTTCGATATTATTTACCTAGTGATCGAAAGAACTCAAAATCAACGGTTGAAAATAAAAATCTCACAAAAAATTATAATATAGCACTAAAATTTTTTATCAGAAATATTAATTTTGCTGTAAATAGTAAAAAAAAAAATTTCTATCAAAATTTCATCTGATTTGAATACTTCTACACTATTAAACTTACAAACAGCACACATCAACCATTAAAATTGTTGATTTTGAACCCTTTTGATCATTAGGTAAATAATATCAAGAAACTGCAATATTTATTTTCTAGATACTTCAAATATACTAGATCAAATCTAACGGAACTGATCGCCAATTCGAAAGTTTAATCATCGAAAACGGCTTAGAAGTACGGAGGCGTTCGTGCTCCTAATAGCACACAAGTCCTACTCAATTAAAATGTATGAATTTTATATATTGATTTATTAATTACTTTGATTCAATTTACAATGTTTCTTTACACAGTACTATTGAGTTTTGTAACAAGTTAAGATTTTGGAAGTATGGTATATATAATTAGATATAATAATAATAATAATAATAATAATAATAATAATACAAAGGGAGTAGGGAATAATAATTTGTCTACGGAGGGAGGAGAAGAGGGTGTACATATGATGGTGGTGATAAGTATAGGACGACGAGCACATTGCTTTTTCTACGAGAGAATCTTAACCACTTAAGAGAGAGAGGGGTCCATGGCCCCCACTTCTCTCTCTCTCTCTCTCTCTCCTCCTAACTTTGCCTTTTTTTCCTGCCAAGGTTAAGCTAATTTTTCTCCTCTTTTGACCTTTTGAGTACTCTCTCTCTCTCTCTCTCTCTCTCTCTCTCTCTCTCTCTCTATACCAATGTATTCCCGTGTAAAGGGCCCTTCTATGGGAAGAACATCTAGAATGCACCGAGTATATTACAAACGTGGCGTTCCAAACTAATGGAATTCTCCCTCTTGGATTGATATGTCCCATCAGGTTAATAGAAAAATATTTTGTTGTACTTTTATCTCAAATAGAGAGATATGATTGGCTTGTTATTGATGATGTACTACAAGTGTGACACAGTAGACTTTCATCTTCCATGATGAGCCCCTCTCTCTTTCTCTCACGAAAAATTCTAGAATGCAACACTTATATTGCTGATGTGGTGCCTCCAACTAATCAGAAAACTCTCCTGGGTTCATCCATCCTATCATAATTTTTGAAAAATATTTTTATTGTATTTTTCTCTCAAAAAAAGAGATATGATTTACTGAAGATAGATGATGTAGTGTAAGTGTTACACAGTAGACTTCCTCTTCTCTCACACATACATATATATTAGAGATTTTAGCCTTTCGAAAAAAAAACTACTATAGTATTCTGATTGATAGAAAAATCTATCAGATGAATTTGAATTTGCAATACATGACTTAAATTTGTTCTTTTTACATCCTTGCTGTCCTATTCCATCACCCACACCTTCATCCTCAAAAAAAAAAAAAACAAAAAAAAAAAAGAAAAAAAACTTCTATTAGACAATGGGGATATGGAAAAGAGAAATTTGCGTCACGAGTTGCAAATTCGGACCTCCAGGAACCTCTCTCAACTTGCTTTCATCCAACCGACCGTCCCTAGCGTAAGTGGCAAAGGGCTTGGTGGTTGGTACTCGAGGTCTCGAGTTCGAATCCTAGTTGATTCACATTTCCAACTAAATTTATTTCTAAAGAAATAAGCGAAGCGGGTAGCGTGCTACCTTTCTCTCAAAAAAAAACTTGCTTTCATCCAATTTTGTTCTTTGTTAGGTAATGATAAGCTACATCATATTGCCCCCTAAGAAGGTGCTTAGATTCACAAAATTGTGATTCGACCGTAAATTAAGTTTAATATGAATAAAAATATTAGTTTTCTCATTCATCACGAAGATTCGAAAAAAAAAAAAAAATCAGGTAGGTGGCCATAGGTTTAAATTTTCAAGAAGCTTCGAAATAGTCCGAACTCATCTTTTGTTGAAAGATCCAAAATTTAACATGCCACTAGATAATAAATCTCTCAGTATCATGCGAGTTAGTGGCAAGACTAATTTTTTTACTACCACTAAACTTGATTTTCAACCAAACTATAATTACGTCATCCCTAACGCCCAGTGATATAGTAATTGTTCCAAGGGCCTGTCTGGCTAGCTATTTGAGAAGTGAAGATTTCAACAGAATTGATTTAGCTTGAAAATTGTAGAGCGTTTGGCTAAGTTTAGTAGGAAAGTAATTTTTCTGAAATAATTTTGTAAAGCTGTTAGGAAAAATGGTTCCGTTGTTTGAAGATAATAATTTTTTTACTAAATTTTTCAAAATTTAAAATCTGAATCAAAATGTAAAAATTTGATATTTAAATTTTAAACCTACATTTAAAATTAAAAATTCACAATTTTAAAAATTTTAAATTTTAAAATTTAAAATTTAAAATTTAAAATTTAAATTTAAAATTTAAAATTTAAAGTTAGAATTTAAAATTTAAATTTAAATTTAAATTTAAAATTTGAGTTTAAAATCAGATCAAATTTCAAGAAGTATATTTTAGCTGCTTCTGATTTTGGGCGCCTCTAAAATCAGAAATAGATTCTAAAAGTTAGAATCAAATTTTGAAAAAAAAAATTTATCAAGTACTTTACAGAAGGAAAATTCATTTTTAATCGTAAAATCACTTTCTAGAATGTAGGCCAAGTACTCCCTAAGTTGATTGACAGTATAGAAATTTTATAAAATGGCAAAATCGGTGTACAATATAAGTTTTGTCACTATAAATTTTTCGAAGTATAAATTTCTCTAAGTGCAATTACAATATTATCTGGAAAGGTAAAGTACACTTTCTTTTTCTTTTTTATTTTGTGAGAGAGTTTGGCAATAAACATGGTAAAGGGTAACTTGCATTTTAATCTAATAAGTAATTGGATCAAATTAATGCATGGACTTGTAAGGTCCCAAAAATATATTATTAAGGTAATTAGTAACGATATCTTGTTTGGTAGTGTTGTCATTTTTTTTGTTCTGTAAAACAACTATATTAGATAGTTGAACGTGCCATTGTATAATTTTTTTTTTATATTTTTGTGATCATTGGTTAGCTTTTAATGCAGTGAAGGCTAAATAGCATAAATAATATAGAAGAGAAATAGTTATTACTATTTTTTTATTTTTTGTTATGAAACATAGTTTTTAATTATATGTATGGATAACAAACACTCCAACATCCATTAAAAGCTACTTCGAAATAATAATAAAAAAAAAATCCATTCACAAGCTTTATTAAATAAAATTTATGTCTAAGAAAAATAAATAAAGGCCAGTTTGCATAAAAAATCTACAAGTTTTGAGCTTTTGTAAAACTGGACCGCCTTTTTTGATTTTGTAGATTCGGTCCTTATTTTTAGCAAACTGACCAAAATACCCTTATTCCTTTTTCTCTCTGTTTTTTTTTTTTTTTTTTTTTTTTTTTCTCTCGTTCTTTTTTTTTCTCTCCGAAGAAGGCGGCGGAGGCGGAGGCGGAGGCGGAAACGGCCCGCCTCGCTTCTGTCCCTCATGCCCTCGCCCTCGCCCGCGCACCCCCCGCCCTGCTCGCCTCCGACCCCGCCGAGGCCAAAGCGCGACTCTCCTTTTTTTTTTTTTTTTTTTCTCTCCGACCCTCCTCCACCGCCTCCGCGACGTTAGCGAAAATGGTACCGCGTTCTCTTCCTCCACCTTCGCCCTCCACCTCCACTGCAGTAGATTTTCTACCCGCCAAACCCACTTCTGGGAACCCGCCGTCCCCACCGCCGCCGCCGGCGACGAAGAGGAAGTGCTTCTCGGGGCCGAGAAGCACGCCGGCGAGGGAGGGGGAGAAAAATAGTTACATTCCGGCGAGGGCGGTGGCTGCGATAGAGGGCAAGGGAGAGGTCGTGACCAAAAAAAATTGTAGAGATAAAAAAATAAGAATAATAAAAAATAAAAATAAAAAATATTTTTTTCTATAGAAAAGAGCAAAAATTATAGAAGAAAGGAAGAAAAAGATAAAATTGCACTGTTAAAATAAAGTTATACTGTTTTAAAAAAAATGTTGCACTGTTTTAAATGAAAGTTGCACTCTTTGAGAACGAAATTATACTTTTTGGAATGAGAGTTACACTATTTAGGCGAAAGTTGCACTCTTTGGATAAAATTTACACTATTTCTCTTTCTATTCTTCTTTCTCCTCCTCCTTCCTCTCCGCTTTCTCGTACTTTTTATATGTCCATCCTGGGTCAGCGACGCGCAAGGCTGGAGGTGGAGGAAAGGTAATAGACATTTTGAATCTATTGTCATATTCAAGTATCCTGAAAAAAAAAACCCTTTTTCTCTCTTGTTTTGTCTTTTTTCTTTTTTCATTTTTTGGGGAAAGGAAAAGCCTGTATGTAGGCTTTTTTTTTTCCCCATCCCTTGGCTGCGGTGCAGGGAAGCAACAGAGGAAACAAAACAACAGAGAAGAAGAAAAATGAGAGAAATGGGCGGGCGATGTTTCGGTGCGTGGCGCGGCGGCTGATGAGCAACGTGCCGGAGAGCGCAGTGTATGGGGGGCCGCCGGAGCAGAGCGCGGGGTGGTGGGTGACGCTGGGGCAGCTGTGGCAGAAGCAGCAGCGCGGGGAGGCAATCACGATGGTGACGGCATACGACTACCCGTCGGCCGTGCACGTCGACCGGGCTGGCGTCGACGTCTGCCTCGTCGGCGACTCCGCCGCCATGGTCGTCCACGGCCACGACACCACCCTCCCCATCCCCCTCGACCTCATGCTCGCCCACTGCCGCGCCGTCACCCGCGGCACCCCCCGCCCTTCCTCGTCGGCGACCTCCTCTTCTGCTCCTACAAGTCCTCCCCCTCCCTGGCATATCAATCAACTGCATCTTATCTCATCTCATCTCATCTCATCTCATCTTTTGGATAACATGATACTATCAGAGTCCCAATCCTAAGACCTCAGTCCCTAGCACCAATTCTTTAACCCCCCTCCCCCTCGCCCTCGCCCTCACCTCCTGGTGTTGTCGCGCTCTCCTCCGCCTCCATCGCGCGCGTCACCTGCCCAAGATGGGCATATAAAGGGTACGAGAAAGCAGAGGGGAAGAAGGAGGAGGAAGAAGAAGAGAAAGAGAAATGGTGTAAATTTTACCCAAAGAGTGCAACTTTCGCCTAAAGAGTGTAACTCTCATCCCAAAGAGTGTAATTTATGTCTAAAAGGGTGCAACTTTCATATAAAACAGTGTAATTTTTTTAAAAAATAGTGTAACTTTATTTTAACAGTGTAATTTCATCTTCTTCTACATTCTTCTATAATTTTTTGTCTTTCCTGTAGAAAAAAAATATTATTTTTTTCTCTCTACAATTTTTTTTTTGGCACGACCTCTCCCTTGCCCTCTATCACAGCCACCGCACTCGCCGTAGTGTAACTATTTTTCTCCCCCTCCTTTGCCGGCGTGCTTCTCGGCCCCGAGAAGCACTTCCTCTTCGTCGCCGGCGGCGGCGGCGGGGATGGCGGGTTCCCAGAAGTGAGTTTGGCGGATAGAAAATCTGCTGTAGTGTAGGTGGAGAGCGAAGGCGGAGGAAGAGGACGCGGTACCGTCCTCGCTATCGTCGCGGAGGGCCGCGGAGGCGGTGGAGGAGGGTCGGAGAGAAAAAAAAAAGAAAAGAAAAGATGGTCGCGGCGCGGCCTCGGCGGGGTCGGAGGCGAGGAGGGCGGGGGGGTGCGCGGGCGAGGGCGAGGGCAAGGGCGAGGGCGTGAGGGGCAGAGGCGATGCGGGCCGTTTCCGCCTCCGCCTCCGCCTCCGCCGCCTTTTCCGGAGAGAGAGAAAAAAGAACGAGAGAAAAAAAAAAAAGCAGAGTTAAAAATGATTAAGGGTATTTTGGTCAGTTTGCTGAAAATTCGGACTGAATCTGCAAAATCGAAAAAGACGGCCCAATTTTGCAAAAGCTCAAAACTTGTGGATTTTTTATACAAATTGGCCATAAATAAATAACAATGGTACCTAATGAGGCCTAAATATTATTAGATGTTCTAATTTTACTTTACATCTTAAAAAAGAATTGCAAGTTTTTATTGTAAAACAATTATTATTTTTATCCTAGAGATAAAGAAAAAAAATGAGGGGTCTTATTTTTTTCATTCTCCCAAATTAGCCCCAATAAATAATTACTATTCTTCACTCTTAATCCATTATAATCCGTTAGTGGAACCACTATTCTCTATCTTATTCTCCTATTAATTAAGTTATAAAATAATCATTAAATATTACTAAATAATAACTAACTAACTTATTTACGAACTAACTAACCAATTAACCACTTGAGTTATTAAATTAATAAATATTTAATTAACTAGTTTAACAATTAATTAATTATTTATAATTAATTAGTGAATTAAATAATTATCTAATAATTCACTATGCTTATCCAACCGCCGACTAATATTTAATTATTTTAATTAAGTAATTACTATTTTAACTTATGTAATTAATTTATTGACTAAATATCTAACTTATTAATTAATTAATTAATTAATTGACATATTAATTTCTTTTTTATAGATAATTAACTAATTAATGTGCTTATCCATCATCTTTTACAGTTATTCTTAGTTGATTAATTAGTTGACTAATTAAAATATTATATTAATACTTTTATGCCTATTATTTAGGTAAAATATACTTATTTTATAATTATAATTATTTTTATTCCTACTATTCTAATTTAACCATCTAAACACAAATTTTCTTATTTCTCAAAATAATCTAATTCTCACTCAAACACAAAATTAGCATAATTCCTACTTATCCCAAAATTTACACTTAGTACACGAATAACTAAGAATAGATTTTTTTGGACTCAAATAATTGCATAGGGTCAACTGTAGGGCCATAATGAAACAAGCCCTCAAACTTTAATTATTATTATTTTTTTCATATTTTGAAATTGTGTGATGTAATTAGTCAAACAAATTTTGGGTTTCACTAAATTTATTAATTCTTCTATCAAATTTAACAGTCTTAATCATTTTGCCACAAAGCAAACTAAAATAGTTAATAATTAATAGCTAATAAAATCGTAAATTTAGCAAACTTTTTAGTTGAATTAACTAATAATTTAAATTTAAAAAACAATTGTTAAGTCTTTGTTAGTAAAAATATAGAGTCGAAGCATCTATTGGATAATATCTAATATACCTTCTAAAACTTCAAAAATATCTAATATACCTCTGATGAACCAAAATGTCCTTTCTAATTTTAAATTTTTTTTTCAAATATACACCTAATCCTAAGGTTTACTAATGAAATTTGGAGTACATAGAAGAGTAATTTAGGAGTAGAGGGATAAACTTAAAATGTTTGAATAGTAGTGAAGGGTATATAAGTAAACTTCCGTTTACTAAAATGACCTATATGTAGTTGAGGAGATCTCCATACATTTTTATTATTATTAAAATTTTTGGTGAATAGTTGCACCCCTAGTCTCCTTGCCATTGGCTGGAGTTTCATTTTAGTTTGTAACTTTCAATATTTTATCCATTTGGAAAACAAACTATTAAAATTAAAAATATAAGAAGGTAGAGGATCGATGTGTTAAATATAAAAAATATAAAAACACAGTTAAGCTTTTGAAGAATAACTAAATGTTCACAATATTTAAAAAACAATCACTATTTTTTCAAAAGTTTAAGCTGAAAGAGAATGATAATTTTTTATTCTCTCACTCACGTCTGGACTCGTTTTGATAGATTCATGTCGTGAACTTGAATTAAATTGAAAAAAATCAATTATTATAGGAGCCTAATGTGATTTCGCACTATTTTTTGATAGATTTTCATGAAATGGATTTGAAGTAAATCGGAGGAAATCAATTATGGTAGGAGCCTGTCATGATTCAGATTCAGAACCTCCTACTCTGATACGTGTTAAAAAATATAAAAAAATCATTATTTTTTAAGAATTTAAGTCGATAAATAATAGTATTTTTATATATAAGACAACAAGCTCACCGTTTAAAATCATGCAAATGAAAAAGGTGCTAAAAATAATTTTCACTCGAATGCAAGAAGTGAAAGAAAATCAAGTACATAAAACATTATGAGAAGTTTAAAATTTTAAAAACAAAACTCCAGTGCAATTAATTAATTAATTAATTAATTTCCTGCGGGGTGTCTCGTAAATTACGCCGCGTTGTATACCATTATTGGCGGTGCCGTACAAAATGATGTGAATTACGACGTAGACAAAATCATTGTAAAGCTATTGAATTCCTTTGTTCGCTTCTGATAAAGCTCTCTGTCACACCTTAATTTTCCCAGTACCGCATATTAATGATTGTTTGTATCTTTCCTTTCTTAATTTGGCCCTAAAAAGTATAAAAATAAATTGCACAAATACAATTAACCATGCATGTACCCGCACCACCAAAACTAATTACCATGGTTGAAACTATGTACAAACTAGAAGAAGAAGAAGAAGAGAAGAAGAAGAATATAAACTTTCTCAAAACTATGTACAAAAATAATCCTTCCTGAGCTTTTCAGAGCTTTGGCAAATAACTTTCTGAACTATTTATTAATTTTGGCACATCAACCTCTTAACATAGTTATTTCTTAAAAAAAGCTAAAGTTGCACTGTTTAAGACTTAAACTAAATCATTTAAAAGTTGCTATTTAGTTTCAAATAGTTATAAATATTGCAACCTAAGTCTCAAACAATGTAATTTTTATTTTATATGGTACAACTTAGTCTTAAATAGTTTTAAATGGTGCAACTTAGCTTCAAAAAGTACAACTTGATTTCAAATAGTAGAACTTCGTCGTCTTCTTCCTTTTTTTTCCTACTTCTTGATCTTTTCTGTAGCGGCTACGACACATGGTAATCTTCTCATGATACATAATGGTCTTTACAGGAGGAAAAAAAATATTTTTTTTAGTTTTTCGTTTTATTTTTTTTTCTTTTTCTTCAAGCTGATCCGTAATTTTTTCTGCTATCGTGCCTCCTCCTTCGCACTCTGTCGTAGTTGCCGCCTCCACCCTATTACGCTCTCTCTCCCCGTCGTCCTCAAATCCTGCGGCACCCTCGTCGCCGTCGCCATTGCTGTGGGGGGTGACAGAGGAGAAGGAGAGGGGAGAGAAAGCAAGAGGGGAAAGAGAGGAAAGAAAACTGCAATGATGGGAGAGACGAGCCGGGCGGAGAAAAATGAATAAGAAAAAAAAATCGGAAAAAAAAGAAATAAGAATATTTTGGTTAGTTTACTAAAAATTCGGACAGAATGTGTGAAATCCAAAAAAGTAATTCATTTTTGAAAAAAAGGCAAAATCGAAAAAAATTCTATGCAAATTGGCCAAAAAAATTTTAAATTTTTAAAAAAGTGTAATTTCAAAAAATATTGAAGGTGCTTCATATAGTTTTATTGTACCAATATTATTGGGCCATACCAATTGATAAATTACATATGGTATCAGAGCATACCGCTGGTAAAAATGTAAAATCTAGAATTATATACAAACAAAAGATTTCCTCGTTAATAAATACAGTGAAAGCTATCCATTAAATTAGTAGGAGCCAACTGTAGATAGAATTGCACTATATCAGAGTGTTTGGCCTAGCTTAGGGTATGTTTGGTTGCTCGAAAGTGGGTGAAGCGAAAAAAATCACTTTTGCAAAAATGACTTTTACAAAAGTAATTTTTTAGTTCGATTGTTTGGATGGCTATAAAATGAAAAATTAAAATTATAATTTTGTGGTCAAAAATGAATTTTTCATTAATGGTGCATTTGATAATCTCTTTTATAAAATTTAATTCTAATTTTTAAAATTAAGTATCAAATTTTAAAGACTTCAAAATCAGAAGCAGCTGAAACCTGCTTTCTAAAATTCGATTCTTATTTTGTGTTTAAGTAAGTTTAAAATTAGATTCAAATTTTAAATTCAGAAATAAAGATTCTAAATTTAAATTTTAAATTTTATTAAGTTTCAAAGTAAATTTTAAAATTTAAAATTTCAAATTTTAAATTTCAAATTTTAAATTTCAAATTTTAAATTTCAAATTTTAAATTTCAAATTTTAAATATCAAATTTTAAAGTTTAAAGTTTAATTTTAAGTTTCAACATTTTAAATTTTAAATTTTCAAATTTCAACTTATCAACATTTTAAGTTTTAAAATTTCAAATTTCAAATTTCAATCTAAATTTGAGGTTTTAAAATTTTAAAATTTAATTTTTTAATTTTCAAATTTCATAATATCAAATCTTAAGCATTAAAACTTAGATTTAGATTTTAATTTTAAATGTTTAAATTTTTACATTTCTAAATTTCTAAATTTTACAAAATCACTTTAAAAATAATTTGCCAAAGAGCTTTAACAAAATCACTTCAGAAAAATTATTTTCCTGCGAGACTCAGCCAAATATTCGACAGTTTTTAGTTAAAAGTAATTCTCCAAATTAAAATAATTTCGGCAGAAATTACTTCTCCAAAAGCTTGGCTGAACCGCCCTATATTTAAGAATCTTGTTAGTTGGTCTAACAAGGATGTTAGGAGGCTTAAAGAGTTAAGATGGTGGACACTAAACATAAGAGTTTAGAAAACTGATCTTAAATATTAATTGAATGACTAATTGTACAAGTAATAATTATGTGCTACTCTTTGATTCTCTTCTACCTTTATCAAAGCTGGCGAAAGATAAACCTAACACTATAATTCCAACCAAACTCTCAATGTTGTTTTTGTTGGATGTGACCCACGTAATTTATTCAAGGCGACTCCGAAGAATGCAGTCGACCCAACGATTGAAATGTATCTAAGCAAGTTCTTGATGGACGGACGTAACTAAAACATTTTAACATTAAGTTTTATGTATATATGTAACATAACGGAAGTCTCGGTCTAACCCTAATCCCATATTTGTTTCAGTGACGGCTCCATTTTCGGGGATAAGGGAATAGACTGGAAACATCCCACTTTTTTGCAGATCGTGAATAAGGATGAATCACAAGAAAGAACCGCCGTCTACAATCCGTATTTAAAAATCGAAATCACGATAGAATGTACGACTTTAATTTTTTATATGGTTTAACAGTCTTTCCTCACATTCAATAAAATTTAGCATCCAATAAATTGTAAACCTATTTGACACAATAATCTAAAATGCAAGGAGGAAGGGATTTTGTAATTTAGCCTTGCCTTTGAGGAACATTAGAGCCCATCTTAATTAGTCCACATAGAACATGCCTAAAATAGATTAAAAAAGAGGGGTGGGGGAGTGGGAATGGAACAAATTGATTCTCTCACATGAGCTCAAGATTCCAAAGCTTGCCATTTCATTTGCTTATTGTTTGAGGACCACATAAAATCTAGTATTCTCCTGTGGTTGTTGCAGCCTTATTATTAGGGCCTACCACTCCAATCCAGTACTCTCCCTCGTGGATAATATTGTAGCCTAAACTAGGAAAGGGAATGGATCACATAGAGTGGGGTGGTGTCAATGGACCACAATGACCTAACAACATGATTAGAATCTTAGTTGGTGTGCAATTTAAGTTTGACTCATGTTCTCCAAGGAAAAAAACAAAAAAAAAAATCAGCCAAAACCACCGAACCAATCACATTTTAAATGAGAGTATATTGACCGAAAACAAATATTTAGATATTGTTTAGTATCGTCATCATCTTTACATTTTTTTTAGACATAATTTCTGTATAAGGGTATGTGGAAGTGGCTGGTGAATTAAGTATTTACATTGCATATATTTAGAGTAATTAAATCACTCAAATGATAATAAGAGTATGAAAGTTTGCCCACTAATGCACTAAATCGTATAAAACTTATGTTTTATTAAAAAAGAAAAATACCACACACCAAGCCTTTGAGAAGAACTGTTTAATGCAACATTGTAGTAGGTTTGGTCTGGTGCTGTTTTAGATCTTTCTCACTGTAGGGATGGTGGCTTTGAATCTTTCTATTCATTTTATGTTTCACACTTAAATAATAAATAAATATGTAATGGACAAAATGCTTATAATTAACTAGAAAGAAATTAACCGATATTTTTATTTGGAGAACCCAAAGGTAATCAAAATTAATCATTCCTTTAAAATTGTGTCTGGAATCTGACTGATTTACTAAATTAATTAAAGTGAGCCAAAACTTATAAGTTCGGTTTTGGTTCTTGATCACCTGTACCAGTTAAATGCAACCAACTTTTTTACTATAAGATCTATTCCTAAAGACACCATTATTATTTTAATCACATAACCCTTCATCCAAGGCCGAAAACTCATAAGCACCACTAACTTGATATTATTAGAAATATCCCAGCCTCGTTTTATATATTTTACTTAATTTGATCTCAAGTTTTTTGGTCGATGGTTTAGGTGTGATGAATTAGTTGAGGCCTAATAATATAGACTTTTGGTCAAATTCAGCTTTACAGTATACCAATAAAGTCCCAATACAAACTTTGCTTCTCCTTTCATATGCATCCACATAAACTTTTTGATCTTCCCTTTGCTGGATTGAGAATTTATATATTAGGTACTACTGCTAGTGTTTAATCTAATAGCACTATTCAAATAATACTTTGGTCTGCATAGTTTTGCTGTAAAATATAGCGTTATTTTTTAAAGTATTGTTTGAATAATACTTTAAGGTGATAAACTATATATATTAAGTTTTTCTTTGCCAATTATACAGTAAAATCAGAATCCAATCTTTTGACATTACTAACAGGTTGCTTTTGTGCATTAGTATTTTATTCCATATATCTTTTTTATTTATTCAAAAACATTTGCTAGATGAAGATATACTGTTTTCCGCACTTGAATCATTTTCTCGAAAATAAGAAAATCATCTCGTATGTGAATTATATTTTCCTAATAAATCATGGCTATCATGACATTACAACAAACTAAGATCGAATTTGCAACTTGCAATCACAAAGTAAAATCATTATAATGTACAAGTTATCGTCTAATACCTTGACCGGATCATCATTCTTTTTTTTTCTTCTTTTTTTTTTGACCATTCTATAACCCTACTTAGGCGGCTTAATTTTGTTCTATGATTGGTAAAACATCTCTTTTATTTTTTGAAAAATTCAAAAAATTTAAAAATACTTTCGAAAACCACATCCTTCCCATTAGAAGCACAAAAGAGATGTCTTTCAACCACCGCATTACCAAATTTGGTCTAAAATATCTCCATCTAGTACATATAAAAATGGGTTAATTTCA
The DNA here is from genome assembly GCA_016920855.1 of Puya raimondii. Classification (NCBI taxonomy): domain Eukaryota; kingdom Viridiplantae; phylum Streptophyta; class Magnoliopsida; order Poales; family Bromeliaceae; genus Puya; species Puya raimondii. The sequence goes on from JABWPP010000050.1 coordinate 138,004,917, forward strand.
TACGGCTCTCTGTAAACATATCGAATAGCAAATATGTCCCTACAAAGTTTCACTTTTTATATATATTCCTATAAAAGTTCAGTGATATCCATATTTGTTCCTCTGATTTGTTACCGTTAAAGCACTGTTATTTTTTAACAGAAGATAAGTGAAATGACATTTTTGTCATCACAAATACGTCTTTTCAAAAGCCCAAACTGTTAAAATTATGCAGAAATATCCTTCAAATAAATTTCAACGATCATCTTCTTTCTTTCTACCGTCAAGAATAATATAAGAAAAGTAAAAAAATATCAATTTATTTCAATCACCAAACGGGATTAAGTATTTTACCTATAGTTAACTATATTTTTCTAACAGATCCTAACAGAAGGGATATATTTAAAAACGTTAGTATTTTTGAAGGAATAAATATGAAAAGTTAAATTTTATATAGATATATCTACTATGACATGTTTACAGAGAGAGCCGTATGTAATTAACCCTATAAAAATTGATGACCCATTCGGATGTTTTACTTTCTAAGATGCCCATGGTTTCATCATACTTTTCAAAATTTTACCCTCAAAAAAAAAAAAAAAAAAAAAAAAAAAAAAAAAACCTTTTTTTCAGGGGGTTGGGGGGTGGGCCCCACCAACCGAACCTCCTCCGAGTGGGGCCCACTCGGGGGTGCCTCAATTGGACAGGGCAAGTCCAAAGCTGCCTCCTGGCCCGGGAACAGTTCTTCCCCCCAATTCAGACCCGAGCCAGGTTGGGTCAGATCGACTCAGGTCTGGACCACACCCCCCCCCACCCCTACATTCCATTGGCCCGTCCGTACGATCCCGTGGACCCCACCCCCCCGGCGCCCTCGTACCACCGCGACCCTTGCCCCTTTCCTAGTTTTCTTATTATTCTTTAATTTATTATTATTATTATTATTATTATTATAATAATAATAAAGTGAACAACCCCCAAAAGAAAAAGGTAAAATTTGTACTGATACCCTCCCCAACTATAGGTCGTTTTGAAATAGGCTCCCGTTCATTTAAATTGTCCTACTTTGGTAAGCTAAAAATTGGCCGTATTATAATCGACACTCTGATCCTCCGATCTTAATTTATTATAAAGATTAATTACATACAGCTCCCTGTAAACATATTTAAATAGTAGATATATCGCTATAAAGTTCAACTTTTTATTTTTATTTCTAAAAAAGTTCTAACGTTTTCAAATATATCTCTGCTGCTAGAATCCGTTAGAAAAATATAGTTAACCATAAGGTAAAAAACTTAATCCTAGTTAGTGAATGAGTTAAATTGATCTTTTTACCCTTCTTATATTATTGGATAAAATATTTTTTTGGAGGACAATTCTGAATAATTCTAACAGTTGGGATTTTTGGATGGATATATTTATAAGGGCAAAAATATTATTTCACTTATCTACTGTTTTAAAAAAATAAACAGTGCTCTAATAGTAACAAACCAGAGGAGCAAATATGAATATCACCGAACTTTTATAGAGATAAAAATGAAAAGTTGAACTTTGCAGGAATATATTTGCTATTCGATATATTTACAGGAAGCTGTATGCAATTAAACCTTATTATAATTTCTGACTCAAACTTTTTATATTATTACAATCAAATCCCGCAACCCAATTTAATTGGTTAAATAATGATGTGACACTAAAATAGTATTGATGTGGCAGTATTAAGATAATACATTGGTACCACATTAGCGAAATATTAGTATCTATATAGTCTATTAAATTGGAATGTAGGATTTAATTACAATAATTTAAAAAATTTGAGTCAGAAATTGTAAGAGAAATTAAAGTTTGAAAACCAATGTGTAATGTACCTTCAAGTTTGAGGACCAAAGGTGCAATTTAGCCTTAAAATTTTATTAAATTTAATAAGCCGATTATATATTATTTATTAATTATTTTATTTTTTTATAAAAAAGTGACTAAAATTACTAATTTTGATAAAGTTAGTAAATAAAACCGAACGCCGATTCAAATGTCTCATCATTAAAAAATAATTTGAAACCACAAAAAATTTTATACTTTTAAAAATATAGTAACCTAGCTCATGATAAAGTTTTATTTTAGTTGGCTAAAGTACTTAATTTTACGCAAAAAAGAAAAATCATAAGATATGAGAATTTAGCTAGTTTCTATGCTTTAATGTTTTCTACACTTTACTCCATGCCTTTTGAAAGGAAAAAAAATCAAAAATCAAAATGCAATTGTGTAATAATGTTTAATAACCATAAATAATTGGCCCATGTAAACTGAAATAATCCGGCTCCTTTGTAAAAGGAATAAATTGGTTACTTTATTAAAAAAAAAAAAGTTTTTTTTGGGTTTACTAGATGTTAGTTAGATTGAAAATTACGTTAAATTTAATGAGTCGGTTAGATGTTAGTTATTAATTATTCTAATTTTATTCACAAAAAATAATTAAAATTCTTATAGTTAACAAAATTATCAATAAATTTGATAGAAGTTCAGTCTAGTTAACAAAAGGTACTTATTTTGAAAAAAAGAAAATAGAAGATGAATGGTCTTAGTCCCTACACTTATATATTTCTTACACTTTGTTCCCTCCACATTAAGAAATAAAAATTAAAATTTTAATGGTCAAATCATTTACTGTAAAAGAGTAAAATAATTGCTTCACTAAAAAGTTAGCTCGTTTTTAATATTTAAAGGACCAAAGTATTCTCGTAAAAAAAAAGAATATATATATATATATATATATATATATATATATATATATATATAGAACAATAATAAAAAGGCAAAAAGAATTAATAATTAAGGGATCTAGTTTAAACCGCCGTACAGTTGGGGGGCTCTCCAGGCATTTTTTTTACGATGCAGCTTTATAAAACGGCACTAAATTGGGAAGGAAACCGGTGGGCCTCAGAGCCTGGCCGGTATTTTGACCGCTTCCGCTCCGCGCAGTACGCTCGTATCGCTTCCGAAAGCGACGTCGTGGGCCCCGCCACTAGCGCAGGGCGGGGCCCGCGTCGTACGGATACATGTCAAGCGTCGGATTTAAATCGGACGGCCCGAACGTCCGTCGGTAGATGAGAGAGGCAATTTCGACATAAAATAAGAGTTAGCTGCATCATTGGTCCCCAACCTTTACGCTATTTTTCATCTTAAAATTTTCTAACTTTATGTTTCATAATCAGATTTTTGACCTTTAGAATTAGTAGCACATTGGTTTCCCTAATCTTTCTCTATTTTTTTTTTTTTTTTTTTTTTTTTTGCAGTAGTTTCTAATCTCTTCTTCTATAAACGCGCACAATGCGTTAAGCCCAATTCTACCATTTCTTAATGTCATCCCTCGCGCCTGCTATTATCTTGACCTTGCGTACAATATCTACTCTCTTTTTTAAAGCACCTAGTGCTCCCGACATTAAGTCAGACGTGCTATTAAACTCTTCCTTCAATGATCCACATAAATAGTTAGAATTTCATCGCTTTTAATGTGACATCTTTTATCAAAATTAATAAAAATTTAGATAATTAGAATCTAATTAGAATAAAGTATAAAAATTAGGGACCTAATAGGAAAAATATTAGTTCCAAAGTGAAAAAATTGGTGAACGTTAGGAATCAAACAGGGCAAGCATTTTCAAAATGAAAAGGAGCAATGCTGGTTGCTACTGACACACCCTACCTATAGTGTAAAACTTACAACCATCGGCCTTTTTGTTGTGTATATTAACCCACTTTTCTTATTATTTTTATTAAATGTCAAACTCCTAAGGGACGTTGTATCAATCTCTCATTTAATTGGTATAAAATGTACATCCCTATAAGGAATATACATATAACAATCTTTAATGAGCAATCTTATCTGTGCACTCCAAAAAAAAATATAAATCTTACGTCTCTTCATCCAAGGATGAACTTTTAGTCTTGTTTCGTCAACAATTTTTTTCTTTTAAATACTAAAACCCGAAGGACTTTATCAACCTTTAAGTTAGAGGAGTGTAAATCATACATTCTCTTTTGGGTGTACACGTAGTATTTCATATATATTTCCAATTAAAAGACCCATTTTTGCATATGTACCCTTCAAAGTGCACATATTTCAGTGGATACCCCTCCGAAAGTCGAACTATGGCCAACGCCTCTAAGGGCCTGTTTAGTTCCTTGGAAAATAATACAAAACTATTTTCCGAAGAAAAAAGAGATGAAAATGGTTAGACGACGGATAGAAGATGGAAATGGTTATATATATAGTTTAGGAGATAGAGATTGATGGTGGGAGATGGTGAAAATGATAAATTTGGTGGTAAATGTACACTAATATATTAGAAAAGAAATTTTTTTTTTTTTTTTACTTCTCAAAACGTTCGTGAGAAAAAAGTTTTCGTTTTTCTAAAAAAATTTAGAAAATGAAAAAGTAAAGTTTTCCGTGAAATATGAAAAATAATTTTTTGAAATATCCATTTTTTCTGTGAACTAAACACACGGAAAAAAAAATTTAGTCTGAAAAAATTTTCAAGGGTATTTCTCAAGGAACCAAACACGCCCTAAAAAATGTTTAACAGCGTGTTTGGTTTGCCCTTTTTCACCCTAGAGTCGGAATCGGAATGGACGAATCCGTTTGTAGGTGTTTGGTATACGGGAGTCTCTTTCTGATTCCGATTTCCGGATGAATGGAAATCTCCAATCATCCTTTTTTTCTAATTTGACATAGGAGGCCGGATTGGAAGTTGAATCCAGGTGGAAAAAATATACTTTACGAAAATACCTCAATAACATTTTATATTTTTATTTAAAATTAAATTAAATTTTTTTGACTTTAATTTTTAATTAAAATATAAATATAAATTTAGAAATTAATTTTTAATTCTAGATTTTAATTTAGAAATTAAATTAAAATATAAATTCAATCAGCATTTTGATTTTTTTGATCTATAAATTTAAATTTAAATTTGATTGTAATTTTGAATTTGAATCCAATCAAAAATTAATTTTATATTTTGAATTGTCCACTCAATTTTAAATTTTAAATTTTAAAACAATTACATTTAAAATTTTTGCTTATCATTTGAATATTTTGATGTAAATTTTTAATATTTAACTTTTAGTTTGAATTTAGATCATAAATTTAATTTTATGTTTTGATGTGCAAACTGAATTTTAAATTATTTTAATATTTTGTATTTTAATTTTAATTTTATTTTGATTATTTTTTGATAGTAACAAAATTTTAAATATTGAAAGCATGAATCAACCATACTGATTCCAATTGTTATTCTGAACCAAACATATTGAGAGATTTTATCATTTTGTTTTCGATTTCTATTCATTCCGATTCTCATTCCGATTTTATTTTCCATTTTGAACCAAACGCACCCAAAGTAGTAAGTAGTCTAAAAGTAGTCTATACTTATTATTTTAAAAATATCAAGTCCTTAATATTTTAAATCCATATCTATACAAGTAAATTTATTTGGTTTTTTAAGTTTTAGAAGTAATAACCTTTTGATACTTTTATCCTTTTTCTAATAATTTTTAACTGGAATGTTTTTAAAAGCGTCAAAACCTTAGTACTTATAATTTTTTATCCCTTGAATCCATTTTTTTACTCATTAAATAGAAGCCAACAATAGTAATTACTTGTGGGGCTTACTTTGTGCATGATCTAAGGCCCCGCTAGGGTTAAAGCGTCAAAACCTTAGTACTTATAATTTTTTATACATTGAATCCATTTTTTCACTCATTAAATAAAAGCCAACAATAGTAATTACTTGTGGGGCTTACTTTGTGAATGATCTAAGGCCCCGCTAGGGTTAATTCAATGGTAAAAAAGGCTATAGCACTGGCATCTTGATGCTTCCTAAAAGGATTCTGGGCGACTCTCTCTCTCTCTCTCTCTCTATATATATATATATATAGATAATTTATTTATAAATAATTTTAAAGTTGAAAAGCAGATTGTTTTGAAGCACAAATTTTAAATTAAAACATTGAATGCTTTATTTTTATGGATTAGTTTCTTTAATGCTCTCCAAAAAAATTGTAATTTCGTAGATGTTCTCTAAATTGAAAAATATCATGAGTATCTTTGTATATATAAGAAGACATAGTGTTTAGGGGAATTGATAATAGAAGGGCTTAAGGTTTAGGGGTATTTGTGATAGTTTTACATATTAAAGGGAGTGTCGGTGATAGATTTGTATGTTTAGAAGGGTATTAATTAGTGCCGTATCCAGCTTTGCAGAGTTGTTTTTTCAGTGTCGGAGCCAAACATGAGCATCCCTAAGATCTTTTAGCCTGAGAGATATATATACAAACAAATATGGACAATTTTTATGTACATGAAGAGTAATTCAAAGAGTCTAGATGCAAATTGAAAACTTTTCAAAAGATTACCTTTTAATACATAAATTGTGAGGGGATACAAATGCAAAATAAATAAATAATTAAATAAAATGGGGCCGAGATCTGCAAAGGGGGGCAGTTGGGATCTCATGCGACAGCAGTTTACTGTTGTTCTGGGCCCCACGTTTGCGTATGGTGGGAGTAGTTGGGGTAGTTGTTTTCGCTGCACAGAGGGATTATTCTCTACGTGATCACATGAGCTAAATATACATGAAGTGAGGTACGTACGTAGTATATTATTATTAAGTATATATTTAGCCTAAAGTTGATTATGAATAAGCACGAATATTAGGGCATCTAGAGCGCCACATATATATTCTATAGGCTCCGCAGTGGAAGAGGCTACGGGGGGACCATATATTTGGGTGATGGAATCATCTCGATAATGGGATATGTTATTTTTAATTAATAACTATACATAACAACGCATTATAAGATTGAGTAACTGCTAACCAATTTCGTGTTAGTTTGACATTATATTATTTAGAGAGTTTTGTACGTTCACTCCTAGAATAATATTTATGGTTAGGATGGTAAAGAGACAAGTTTTTATATTGGTCATGTGTTAATTAAATAGCTCGAACCAATTATAAATCCAAATGCACATTATATATATATATATATATATATATATATATTATATATATATATATATAGTTCACGATTCTTGTTGCTATCATATATTGTTCTTAACATTAACACACCGACCGTCTCTAGCGCAAGTCGCAAAGGGCTCTGTGGTTGGTACCCGAGGTCCCGAGTTCGAATCCTAGTTGATTCACATTTCTAGCTAAGTTTATTTCTATAAGAAATAAAACGAAACGGGTAGCGTGCTGCCTTTCTCTCAAAAAAAAAAAAAAACATTAACACACCTCAAGACAAACACAAAATTTAATAAATCAAGTTCACATATTTATAATCTATTCACGTATGTAGCTTGGGTTATCATTGCTTACTAGAAAAGGCCTATTAATTAAAGAGAACTATGATATTCTTTCTATAGGCATTTTCCATCCCGTTATATATGCATGGAAAAGGTAAAATATTAAAAAAAATTGATTACAAAACTAAAACTAGAGAGATTTTTAAAAGAGTGAAGTGGTTAAGAAGAAAGATTCAGACATAAATCTATGACCCTGGGATAAATGAAATTTAATAGTGACGTTGGTGGAGAATTTTTTTTGTTAAATATAAAATTTATGCTATAGCGAATATATTACAAACCACTTACATTATAAAATATTAAATTAGCGAGTGATATGCATGAAGTGTACACATTAAAAATTTAAAATTAAGTAAAAACATTAATAAAGTTTATGTGCGATATGATAGTACTCGATTGACCTGTGACGTTTACCCCAATAACATGCCCTATGATCAAGGTATAGGTATAAGAAACAATATTTCTTCATTGATTGACCTATCTATGGACTAAATCTATTAAGAGATTCGAATAGTTTTTTATATGAGCATTACCCTTTCTATAGAGACAAGTCAACGTCTAAAATTAACGAAACTTTAACAATATTATTATAGCTATATATACTGCTAAATTATATTTTTGGTCCTCAAACTAAGACGAGGACGGCACTTTGGTCCTTAAAATTTAATTTATTACAATGTCTGGCTCGAATTTTATAAATTATTGTAATCAAATTATATAACCTAATTTAGTTGACTAAATATTGACATGTTGTTGACGTAAAGGTAATGCGACATCTTAATTATTGTCCCGTCATCGATCACAACACTAACGTTTTATTTCTACATTAGCGACGCATCAAATATTTAGTTAATTAAGTTAGGTTATGAAACTTGATTGCAACAATTTAAAACGTTCGAGCCAAAAATTGTTGTTTGAGAACTAATGTGTCATGCGACTCATAGTTTGAGGATTAGAAGTGTAATTTAGCCCTATATCTACTATTCGTTTGGTTCATAAACTTCAAGTGCTACTGATCAAAATAAAATTTTGAAGCATAACAATCCCACAAAAAAAACTTTTGTGCATAAATATATTTTTGTTCAGTTTGCATCGTAAGTTTTTCTAATACATATAGTAACGTATTTAGCTTAATGCATGTGGGCGTTGTTCCTGCATTTTAATAAAGGTGTCATAGTATCTCTATAAGATATCCGACCGTTTGTTGTCATAATAATGATAGTGGTAGTGGCATCGGCAGTAGAGTTGGTAAGGATCATAGTGGTACCTGCGACTGTGGATGGAGGTGGTGACCATGGTACTACTGGCCGGTAATGACATCAAATTTGGTGTTGATGGTCATAGCCGCGAAAATGGTGCTTGTGGTGCGTGGCGGTCGACCGAGATGGTGACCATGGCCGACAGTCGTAAAATAGTGGTGCTTATGGTCCTTGGTCGTATTAACAATATATACAATGGTGGCATTGACGTCTTTAGCGGTGGTTTGGAAGACAGAGATAACAACAGTGATGTTCGGTTGTGATGGTGATACTAGCAATGGATCAATGCAGTGGTGTTGGAGATGACCAGTAATAGCGGTGATGGATACGATGGAAGTTGTAGAGGCAGCAAAACCTAGAATTGGTGGTAAAGACGATAGTAATTGTAGTACGCGGTAGGGCTTATATACTATGGTGATATCGGTGGTATTGGTGGTAGTAGTAATATTCTACTAGTGGTGACGAGTGGGTACTACAGGAAAATGTGATCGTAAGAGTGATTTTTAGTTTTCTTAGAGGCAGTTAAAACCGCCTCTATGAACTGTAGAGATGGTTGCAACGTCTGTCTCTAAACCGCCTTGAAAGATACCTCCTCTATAACATAGAAGCGGTTTGACTGTCCACCGAGAATACTTTGTAGCGGTCCTGTAGAGACAGTTTAGACCTCCCCAAACTGATTTACTTATTTAATTTTATTTAATAATTTTTATCCATCAAATAGTAATATAAAGATGGTTTAAGCCGCCATTGCAGATGATATTCTGGTGGTTTAAACTGCTTTTATAGGATAAGTAACATGTTGTTCAATAGCGATTTAAACTACCTCTACGTGAAAATTAAATACTGTACAAATTTTATTGAAATAATTCTTTTAGCCTACATTTATGACTAAAAAATTACAAATCCTTTGACAATAAAATTACTTTAAATATTAATTCAAGTTAAATATTATATTTTTCAACAATAAGAAAATAATTATGATGATAACTAACTAATTTTTAAAATCGCCAAATTTTTTGTAGTTCAATATATGTCCAGCTTATGAATGAATACAATGTACACGTGTTGAACAATTCCCTACATGTTACATCATTTAATAAAACGACATCTGCTATGATGTCGTCGGCTGCTGCGTCCTTTCCGACTGTCGGGACATAGATGGATGCCCGCCTGAGGAGGTGGCAGGTGATGTCCCCGCAGACTGCCTCTGGGTGGATGGAACTGAAACTGAAGACTGGGCCGGTGATGCGTCCATGTAGCAGTCGATTGCCATGTGGCCCGGTTGGCCACATTTGTAGCATCTCCCATCCTGCTGCTCGCGCTGCAGCGGTCGGTGGCTCCCATCACAGATCACACACCAGGCTGGTAATCAAGGCGCATAAGACCAGTGCGGTCACGCCCCGCCGGCCCTTTAACACCAACTAGGTGGAAAGGATAACCGCACGGGCGCATACCCCAGACCCGCCGAACGGATAGTCCTTTCTACCCGCCAAAGGCGTCACAACACAAGCTTATCCACAATGTTCCAACTAGGAACGGAGCACAAGAGTTGCACAAGGAAAGCATCAACATAAAGAAGTTCTACTTCTATTACATCACATGTCACAATATACATGTCCAAATTTTTTTCTTTTCATTACATATATCATGTTCCAAAACTATGGAATATACAACATTCATACAAGAATGAAAATTCCCTATGCTATCATAGTCCAAAAATAGGGGTACAACTCTATGTATCACCAAAATGAAAGGGCCGCTATCTAAAGAGCCAAACCCTTGCCTCGCTCCGCCGCCTCACTCGCGGAAGGACATGAAAAACGTGGGGTGAGAACTATATACATAGTTTCCAGTGGGTAAGGCCACCCAAGAGAGAAGCTCGACCCACCAGGTCCAAAGAAACACCATATGCATAAGTTAGATCACATATAACTATGCAACAATTATTTACATGCTTGTAAATAAACATAAAGGATGCAACCAAATGAAATATAATTTATCATTCTCTCCTAGGTTCATCCTATATTCCACATTGACTAAGTTCAATTACTAGTCATTTACTTATGGTTTCGGAATCGCCGTCTCACCATAATTATCCCAACATTCGAGGAGTGAACTCGTCACCTCCTAGTTCGAGTGGCGAACTCGTCGCATACTCGGGATAGCAAAATCGTCGCATACCCCGTCTCCACACCGCCATCATATGGCATGGATAGCGAACTCGTCGCATATCCGGGATAGCAACCTCGTCGCACATCCCATCTCGACACCGCCAACTCAAGGCGTGGTAGCGAATTCGTCGCCTACCCGGGATAGCAAACTAGTCGCACATCCCGTGTCGATACCGCCAACTCGTGGCATGGTAGCGAAATCGTCGTCTACCCGGGATAGCAAAATCGTCGCACATCCCGTTCAACACCGCCAACTCATGGCATGGTAGCGAAATCGTCGCCTACCCGGAATAGCAAACTCGTCGCACATCCCGTTGTTCACATTTTTCACTTGCCAACCTAAGTCTCATGACCTTAGGTTCATGTCACTAAGTCTCGCCTATGTTCAATAACACTAGGCTTACTTTCTCATTTTCAACCTAGGTTCCATGACTCTAGGTTCCAATCTCATGTCAACCTATGTTCAATGACACTAGGTTTCAATCTCACATGTTCCAACCTATGTTCAATAACACTAGGTTTAATCCTCATGTCCAACCTAGTGTTCAATAACACTAGGCTTACTTTCTCATTATCAACCTAGGTTCCATGACTCTATGTTTAACCATACATAAAACCATGCAACAAGTATTAATATTTAAATTATACTTGAAATATACATCATGCAATAGGATCTCATTGTTTATCCTATCATGATTTTTACCTTTGCCAACATGCAAATTCTAGGGTTCACAACACATACCATTTTATCTTTAAATGGATATTTACCCTAGACATAGAAGTGACCTAATCACTTCGGTAAACACAAACCCACCTCAAGAGCTTTCAAATTCTTGTATTCTTCAAGCTCCTAAGTGTCCAAGCTTTGAGTTCTTGCTTCAACCCAAGCTTCTACAAGAAAACGGTTCGTTACTCGTTACGAACCCTAAATTCAACTCAACATGTGAAATCAAGTGTTCTAACATGATTTCCTATGCCTCAATTGCAATTCCCGAAGGTCCAAATATTTTTAGAACCTCTCATTGCAAAAGCCCCAAATCTACCTAGGGTTTGCATGTATACAAGCCAAACCCTAGATTTCATGGCCAATCTTCCACCATTTGTGGTTTAGATTGCTTAGGGTTTCCAAAAACCTCATTTCAAAGGATTAAATCCTAGGTTCAAACCCTAAATCACAAGAACTCACCTCAAAGCCCTAGCTCCCAAGCTTCTTCTTGCACCAAGAAGCTTTTTCTTCTTGCACCAAGAAGCTCCAAATCCACCTTAGAAGCTTTTTCCAAGGTCAAATCCTCTACTTCTCCAAGCTTTGGAGAGATCTCTAGAGAGAGAAAGTGAGGGAGAGGGAGAGGGAATGAGAGGAAAAATGGAGGAGTAATGAGGAGAGGGACTCTAGCCCTCTATACATAGCCCATCCCCCACGAAATTACCAAAATACCCCTCACTGGGCATTCTGCCTCAGCCGGGTCCGGACCTTGCAGATGGGGTCCGGACCCCGCACTGATAACTGGCCAGTGCGCAGGCCGGGTCCGGACCTCAGGTCCCGGGTCCGGAACCCGTACGCACCCTATTTCGGAAATCGGCTCGGGTCCGGACCGTAGCTGCCCGGGTCCGGACCGCAGCTGCCTGCGGACTTCATTGTCCGGACCCCAGCTTCCAGGGTCCGGACCCCGTGAGCAGTTTTGCTCCGGTTGGTCCTTTTCTCAAATTTTTTTCGATTTCCGGGTTTCCACTCGCACCCACAGTGTTCCGAAACCTTCGGAACGTAATTTCACACTAGCCATAATCGGCTTCCATCGAACTTTATCAAATTTAGTAAAGTTCGATACAACGCACCGAAATTCAGAGTGCTACATTCCTCCCCCCTTAAAGAGAGTTTCGGCCGCGAAACTAAATTATACCTCAGCTGGACTCAGCGAAGAGGTAAGGAAACCGCTCCTTCATCGAGCTTTCCAATTCCCACGTAGCTTCGCGCTCACCATGATTCGTCCATTGTACCTTTACATAAGGAATCTCACGGTTCCTTAAACTTTTCACCTCGCGATCCACGATACACAAGGGAAATTCCTCATAAGTCATATCCTCATGAAGCTCCATAGGCACATACACGAGGACGTGCGCCGGATCATACATATACTTGCGGAGGGTCGATACATGGAACACATTGTGTATCCCCGCAAGTTTTGGCGGCAAAGCTAGCCGATATGCCACGGATCCCACACGCTCCAAAATCTCGTAAGGTCCAATATAACGGGGACTCAACTTACCCCGAACACCAAATCGCTTCACCCCTCTCATGGGTGATACTTTCAAGAAAACGCGGTCTCCTACCGCGAATTCCAAATCTCGTCGACGTCGATCAGCATAACTCTTTTGTCTGGATTGTGCCGTCGATAAGCATTCACGTGCCAAGCGGACCTTTTCCTCCGCTTCACGCAACACATCCGGTCCTAAGACCCTTCTCTCGCCGACTTCACTCCAATGGATGGGAGAGCGGCATTTCCTTCCGTACAAGGCCTCAAAAGGTGCCATACCGATGCTAACTTGATAGCTATTATTGTAAGCAAATTCAGCCATCGGCAAGTGAGTAGGCCATGCACCTTTGAAGTCCAATACACACGCTCGTAGCATATCCTCCAAAATCTGAATTGTCCTTTCCGATTGACCGTCAGTTTGAGGATGGAATGCTGAACTGAAATCGAGCCGTGTACCCAAAGCTTCTTGCAAGCTTTTCCAAAAATGCGATGTAAAACGGGGATCTCGATCTGAAACTATCGAGGTCGGGACCCCGTGCAACCGCACAATCTCGTCCAGGTAGACTTGCGCTAACTTGTCTCCCGACCAAGTGGTGTGGATTGGCAAAAAGTGTGCCGATTTTGTCAAACGATCCACCACCACCCATATCGCGTCGTGGCCACCTAGCGATCGAGGTAAGCCCACAACAAAGTCCATTGCGATATTCTCCCACTTCCAAACTGGAATGGGCAATCCTTGCAATTTTCCCGCCGGAAAGCGACGCTCGGCCTTCACTTGTTGGCATACTAAGCATCGTGCCACAAAGTGTCCAACATCAAGTTTCATCCCCGGCCACCAATAATGCAATTTGAGATCCTTGTACATTTTGGTGCCTCCCGGGTGAATCGCATAGGGAGAAGTGTGAGCTTCTTTCAAGATCTCCTCACGAATATCCTCGACTTTTGGCACGCACAATCAATTTCGGAATCGAATTGCGCCCTTCGAGTCTACATGAAAATCACCGGCGCGCCCGCTCTCGATAGCACCCCGCACCCTTTGGAGTTCCGGATCACCGGATTGCTTTTCTTTTATTTGCTCCAACAAAGTTGGCCAAATCTCGAGATTCATAAGTCTAGCGGGGACGCCCGGGGCCACGATCTCCAAGTCGAACCGGCCCATTTCTTTGAGCAACGACATTTGTCCCGTCATCTCAATTGCGAAGTTCTCCACGGATTTTCTACTGAGCGCATCGGCCACCACATTGGCTCTACCGGGGTGGTACAAGATGGTCAAGTCATAGTCTTTTATCAACTCCAACCACCTCCGCTGCCTCAAGTTCAACTCCTTTTGAGTGAATAAGTACTTTAAACTTTTGTGATCCATGTACACCTCACAATGTTCCCCGTATAAATAGTGTCTCCACAACTTAAGTGCGAAGACCACCGCCGCAAGCTCTAAGTCGTGGGTGGGATAATTCTGCTCATAGCTCTTTAGCTGTCGAGAGGCATATGCTATTACTTGTCCTCTTTGCATAAGCACACACCCAAGACCACGTCGTGATGCATCACTATACACCACAAAATCCTCCCCCGCAATCGGCAAGGCGAGAACCGGAGCCGAAGTCAACCTTTCCTTTAGCTCCTTAAAGCTTTGGTCGCATTCCTCGCTCCAAACATATTTGGCTCCCTTGCGGGTAAGACGCGTTAGTGGACCGGAGATTTTTGAAAATCCCTCCACGAACCGCCGATAGTATCCCGCAAGACCCAAAAATCTTCGTATTTTCGTGACATTGGTCGGGCGAGGCCAATCCTTGATTGCCTCAACTTTCGTAGGGTCCACCGATACCCCTTCCGCGGAAATCACATGACCCAAGAAAGCGACCTCACGAATCCAAAATTCGCACTTTTTCAATTTGGCGAATAACTTGTTCTCTCGAAGAACTTGAAGCACAATTCTTAGGTGCTCTTTATGTTCCTCTTCACTCCGAGAGTAGACAAGAATGTCATCAATGAACACCATCACGAATCGATCTAGTAGTGGTTTGAACACACGGTTCATTAGGTCCATGAACGCTGCCGGGGCATTAGTAAGCCCAAAAGGCATAACCGTGAATTCGTAGTGTCCATACCGCGTCCTAAACGCGGTCTTATGCACATCCTCCGGTTTGATCTTCAATTGGTGATAACCGGATTGTAAATCAATCTTTGAATACACCTGAGACCCTTGCAATTGATCGAATAAGTCATCAATTCGGGGTAACGGGTACTTATTCTTGACGGTCACTTTATTCAACTCGCGGTAATCTACACATAACCGCAGCGAACCGTCCTTTTTCCGCACAAATAGAACAGGGGCTCCCCAAGGCGACACACTTGGCTTTACGAAACCCTTGTCCATTAAATCTTGCAATTGTGCTTTCAATTCCTTCAGTTCCGCGGGTGCCATCCTATACGGGGCCTTAGAGATCGGCGCCGTACCCGGGAGCAAATCAATCACGAATTCTATTTTCCGATCCGGTGGCATTCCGGGCAACTCCGTCGGAAACACATCCGGAAACTCTTGGACTATAGGAATGTCCTCGAGTCCCAACACTTCCTTCCGGTCATCCACTACCGTCGCCAAGTAGGCAATGCAACTACTAGCAATAAGCTTTCTTGCTTGCGACGTGGACACCATTGAAGCAAAGAGCGAACTCTTACACCCACGGTACACAAACTCTTTGTGCCCGGGTTCTCTAAACCTCACTATCCGGCTCTCACAATCGATGGTAGCGTGATACTTAGAGAGCCAATCCATTCCTAGGATCAAATCATATTCATTCATTCGATTTAACACCAGCAAGTCAACTGGCATGATCCAATTTTTAACCCTCACGGGGCAATCTACACACGCGTGATGCACGCAAAAGGTGTGTTCAGGTACTTGCACAGTTCTTACATGTGTGGCATCTATAATTTCTATTCCATGTGCAATAGCAAATGATCGAGCTATGAATGAATGCGATGCACCAGTATCAAACAAAGCTCTACATCGAATGCCTTTAATTAACACAATACCTGCCACAACGTCCTCCTGGGCAGAAGGCTCCTCCACCTGAGAGGCGAATATCCGTCCACTGGGTGCTGGCCGCTGGCCCTCCACTGGTCTCGGCGGCTGGGTACGACCCGCCGACATCGCCGCGGGTGAGATGCCCGCAAGCTGTCTCGGTGGTGCAAATGCCGATGCCGACGACGGTGCTCGGCCATCATCCATCGGGCAGTTGTACCTCATATGCCCTTGCTGTCCGCACTTGTAGCACCGGCCCTCACGATAGTCACATTGCTGAGCGTGGTGGGGGCCGCTACAAATCGGACACTGGGTTGAGGGTCGATTCCGTCGGGACCCTCGGGACTGATTCTGCGACTGCGAGTGCTTCGGGGGCCGCTTAGAGCTAGACTGCCCACCCGAGCCACCAGCCGGTCGCTTCTTCCCCTTTTCTTTTTTCTTTTTCTTTTTCCCAAGACTCGCGCTCCTCGCGCGCACATGCATTCCCGTGCTCCACCCAAAGAGCACGGTCCAAGACCTCCTCCGCAAAGGTCCTAAGCTTGAGGGCGTGCACCGCCCAAAAGATCTCCGGTCGAAGTCCGCGCACGAAGCAATCGACCTTGTCCAATTCTCCGCGGACAATGTGCGGCACGCAATTAATAATGTACGAGAACTCCCTCTCGTACTCGCGCACCGTACGGTTCCCTTGTTTTAACTTGCGGAACCTTTCTTGAAGCTTCATTTTCTCGCTATTGGGGAAATAGGTGGCGAACACCATACCCCGAAACTCCTCCCAAGTCGGTGGCGGAAGGCTAGGGAGTCGATCCCGCCGGACCCCCTTCCACCACACCTTCGCCGATCGCTCCAAACAATGAACGGCGAGATGCACTTTGTCCCTCTCCAAGGTATATAGATCCTCGAAGAGTGTCTCCATGGCATCGATCCATGTCTCTACATCCCATGGATCCACATTCTCCCTGTTGAAGATAGGCGGGTTGAATTTCTTGAACCTCATGAGAGCCGCAAGTGCGCGCTCTCGCTCCGCATCCTCCATCTCGGAGTCGGGCATAGGAGTACCCGACCCACCGGCTACAATCGGTGATGCCGGTGGCGCCACAGCCGGCGCCGGTGTCACCTCCTCGGCCGGTGCCGAAGCAGAGGCAGGAGGTACTCCCGTTCTCTCCTCCCTAACCGCAGCTGCTTGCTGCGCCATCTCGTCTTGGAGCTTTTTAATTTGCTCCTCCTGTCGTTGCATGGCATCGGCCTGTCGCCGAACCACGCCCATTAACTCGTTCAACTCATTACGAAGAGCCGAGTTCTCGCCCTCCCCGAACTGTTCGGGAGCCGCGCTCGCTCTCCCGAGCCCAGCCCTCAAAGGAAGCCGTCCACGTACCATTTTCTCCTGAAAACACAACGACTTTGGTCATTTCATGACCTTCAAAGTCATTCGCAACACTATACTTCACGAAAATAAACGTGAACCCAATCTAGGCGAAAGTCACACAAGGGTCCTTATTCCTCTCACTTGGTTTCATGTTGTCGGCCGCCAACACGAACACACTTGGTGAAGAATAAGACACACCTCGAATCTACCTCTATTTCCAACTAGAGGCATAAGGACATAACCCAATCACTTATCTTTCGCCACATCGAAGATCTCGTCACTCACGAGCCTACACTCCTAGGGTCTTTTCCATCCTAGGGTTCTTAGGTCAACCTAGACCGTTTCTACGCTCTGATACAACCTCAGTCTGTCACGTCCCGCCGGCCCTTTAACACCAACTAGGTGGAAAGGGTAACCGCACGGGCGCATGCCCCAGAACCGCCGAACGGATAGAGTCCTTTCTACCCGCCCAAGGCGTCACAACACAAGCTTATCCACAATGTTCCAACTAGGAACGGAGCACAAGAGTTGCACAAGGAAAGCATCAACATAAAGAAGTTCTACTTCTATTACATCACATGGCACAATATACATGTCCAAATTTTTTTCTTTTCATTCCATATATCATGTTCCAAAACTATGGAATATACAACATTCATACAAGAATGAAAATCCCCTATGCTATCATAGTCCAAAAGTAGGGGTACAACTCTATGTATCACCAAAATGGAAGGGCCGCTATCTAAAGAGCCAAACCCTTGCCTCGCTCCGCCGCCTCACTCGCGGAAGGACCTGAAAAACGTGGGGTGAGAACTATATACATAGTTCCCAATAGGTAAGGCCACCCAAGAGAGAAGCTTGACCCATCAGGTCCAAAGAAACACCATATGCATAAGTTAGATCACATATAACTATGCAACAATTATTTACATGCTTGTAAATAAACATAAAGGATGCAACCAAATAAAATATAATTTATCATTCTCTCCTAGGTTCATCCTATATTCCACATTGACTAAGTTCAATTACTAGTCATTTACTTATGGTTTCGGAATCGCCGTCTCACCATAATTATCCCAACATTCGAGGAGTGAACTCGTCACCTCCTAGTTCGAGTAGAGAACTCGTCGCATACTCGGGATAGCAAAATCGTCGCATACCCCGTCTCCACACCGCCATCATATGGCATGGATAGCGAACTCGTCGCATATCCGGGATAGCAACCTCGTCGCACATCCCATCTCGACACCGCCAACTCAAGGCGTGGTAGCGAATTCGTCGCCTACCCGGGATAGCAAACTCGTCGCACATCCCGTGTCGATACCACCAACTCGTGGCATGGTAGCGAAATCGTCGTCTACCCGGGATAGCAAAATCGTCGCACATCCCGTTCAACACCGCCAACTCATGGCATGGTAGCGAAATCGTCGCCTACCCGGAATAGCAAACTCGTCGCACATCCCGTTGTTCACATTTTTCACTTGCCAACCTAAGTCTCATGACCTTAGGTTCAAGTCACTAAGTCTCGCCTATGTTCAATAACACTAGGCTTACTTTCTCATTTTCAACCTAGGTTCCATGACTCTAGGTTCCAATCTCATGTCAACCTATGTTCAATGACACTAGGTTTCAATCTCACATGTTCCAACCTATGTTCAATAACACTAGGTTTAATCCTCATGTCCAACCTATGTTCAATAACACTAGGCTTACTTTCTCATTATCAACCTAGGTTCCATGACTCTAGGTTTAACCATACATGCAACCATACAACAAGTATTAATATTTAAATTATACTTGAAATATACATCATGCAATAGGATCTCATTGTTTATCCTATCATGATTTTTACCTTTGCCAACATGCAAATTCTAGGGTTCACAACACATACCATTTTATCTTTAAATGGATATTTACCCTAGACATGAAAGTGACCTAATCACTTCGGTAAACACAAACCCACCTCAAAAGCTTTCAAATCCTTGTATTCTTCAAGCTCCTAAGTGTCCAAGCTTTGAGTTCTTGCTTCAATCCAAGCTTCTACAAGAAAACGGTTCGTTACTCGTTACGAACCCTAAATTCAACTCAACATGTGAAATCAAGTGTTCTAACATGATTTCCTATGCCTCAATTGCAATTCCCGAAGGTCCAAATATTTTTAGAACCTCTCATTGCAAAAGCTCCAAATCTACCTAGGGTTTGTATGCATGCAAGACAAACCCTAGATTTCACCGCTAATCTTCTACCATTTGTGGTTTAGATTGCTTAGGATTTCCAAAAACCTCATTTCAAAGGATTAAATCCTAGGTTCAAATCCTAAATCACAAGAACTCACCTCAAAGCCCTAGCTCCCAAGCTTCTTCTTGGACCAAGAAGCTCCAAATCCACCTTAGAAGCTTTTCCCAAGGTCAAATCCTCCACTTCTCCAAGCTTTGGAGAGATCTCTAGAGAGAGAAAGTGAGGGAGAGGGAGAGGGAATGAGAGGAAAAATGGAGGAGTAATGAGGAGAGGGACTCTAGCCCTCTATACATAGCCCATCCCCCACGAAATTACCAAAATATCCCTCACTGGGCATTCTGCCTCAGCCGGGTCCGGACCTTGCAGATGGGGTCCGGACCCCGCACTGATAACTGGCCAGTGCGCAGGCCGGGTCCGGACCTTAGGTCCCGGGTCCGGAACCCATACGCACCCCATTTCGAAAATCAGCTCGGGTCCGGACCGTAGCTGCCCGGGTCCAGACCGCAGCTGCCCGCGGACTTCATTGTCCGGACCCCAGCTTCCAGGGTCCGGACCCCGTGAGCAGTTTTGCTCCGGTTGGTACTTTTCTCAATTTTTTTTCGATTTCCGGGTTTCCACTCGCACCCACAGTGTTCCGAAACCTTCGGAACGTAATTTCACACTAGCCATAATCGGCTTCCATCGAAATTTATCAAATTTAGTAAAGTTTGATACAACGCACCGAAATTCAGAGTGCTACAAGTGCGATTGTGACTGCGAGCACGGGTGCTTAGGAGGCCTCCCTGAACGGCCCGAGAACTACTTCTCTTTATCTTTCTCCAAGGCCTTGTACTCTATGCGCACCACGGATTCACCCCTCTCCACCAATCGGGCACGGTACACAACCGCTCGGAAGGTCTGCAGGTCGAGCAGTTGGACCGTCACGTAGATCCCCTATAGGACGCCACGCTCAAAGCACTGGGCCTTATTCTGTTCATCCCACACAACAAATAGGATGCAACTCACGATGTGGGAGAACTCTTGCTTGTACTCTTGCACTGTGCGGTTCCCTTCGCGGAGGTTTTTAAAGTCCTCCTTCATTAGTTGCTTGACATTGTCAGAAAAGTACGACTCAAAGGAGGAGTCCCCGAATTTCATCGCAAGTCGGGGGTGGCAAGTCAGCAGATCACATGGCTTTCTCCGTCTTCCACCACTTGTGGGTCGTCTTATCCAAGTAGTGGGTGACCATGTGGACCTTGTCCCAATCCGGAATATAAAGATCATCGAACTACTTCTCTATTATGTTGACCCACGACTTGACTACCAATGGGTCCGTTCACTCGTCATTGTAGATCGGCAGGTTGAACTTTCAAAAGTTAGCAAGGCTCTCCCGAGCTCACTCCTGCTCCGCTTCTAGAGTCATGTGTTTTGCGGTGGAGACGTCCGAATTAGTACGGTGGGGTGCCTACTTGTTGCTCCTGATGGAGCGGGGAACACCGAGATGGATACGCCCGCCACCGCAATGCCCTTCGCGGCATCCACACAGGAGGTGGAGGGGTGGGTTCCTGACTTGCCTACGCAGCTCCTGCTTATTGCGCGATGAACTCGTGGAGCTTCTTAATTTGCTCCTCCTAGCGTCGGAAGGCCTCAGCTTGCCTATCGACCACACCGATCAGTGTGGCTATTTGGTCGCACAGCTCCTGAACTCCACTCGAGTCGGAGTGCTCAGATGCCTCAAGCCGTGTCGACATGGAGGCTAGGTCGCCTACGCGGTGCCATTGCTACCCTACAAGACAACGACATCAATAACAACTTAGTCCAAAGCTTTCGGCTTAGTCTCAAATACGTCGTATAAAAAGAAGGTTGACCCAATTAAGCGAAAGTCCTTAAAAGGCACCTTCTCTCATTCTCGACATCATGTTATCGGCCACCAACGTAATTATCCAAAAGAATGGAAGAAGATATCTCCCTCGATCAATCCCCAGCATTTTATTTGAAAGCACTACAAGACCCAATTATTTATTTTTGCCAAAGTTTACACTTACTCTTGTTCCTAAGTCCTTAGAGTCATTCTAAGGCTTAAACTTCACCAAAGATCGCCCAGAAATAGTTTCCTAGACTCTGATACCACTTTTATGTGTCACGCCCCGAGACCTGTCCAATGAACTTTCTTAGGATCGTGCAACAGACCCGCCGAACGGGCAAGATTTTTCTTACCCGCACGAACCGAAAATATACACCAACCTACATACACATACGAGATATGGGTACAATAAATGATCAGAGTAACTAAACTTTGAACTAAACTATTACAACTCCAACATCTTAAGTCGACCGTAGGTTGCCGTCAGTCGACTATACACCGTCCTAAACATCAAAATAAGTCTAAAAACACATATGAAAAAAATCCAAATATTGCAATGACCATCTCAAGGATAAAAACAAAGGGAAAAATATCCAGGATTGAGCGGCACGCTCAGGATTGAACAATGGCTCGCTCGGAATGTATATCTCAACTCTTCAAGCTCACAAGCAATCTGTCATGCCCTAGGCCCAAAGTGGAAGCTTCTTGAGTGCAAGCACAGACCCGCTGAATGGACATAATTTTTTTCGCCTGCATGAACCGTACACAAAACTTGTACATTACATTTCACATTGGAAAAAAATACACATGAATTGCATATGGTGGGTATCACAAAAGCAACTAAGTAAAGCTAACTTCTTACAAGTTTAAACCATTCAACTTTTACATGCCATTACTCCGAGCATAAATATATTGCATGATTCTTTTCCTAAAATAAAGCTAAGACATATAAGTTCTAATTATATTAACTTCCCATCTCAAAATAAACATTATTTACTTTTTCTCTCAAAATACGACTATCCTTATACTTTCTTGCAAGGCTATTTTAACCATGAGTGCTCTTGCTATCTAAGGTGCGATACCCTTACCTCAGTTTCGCGGCACACTAGTCATGCTCGGATATGTAAAATAAGGGGAGAACTATAAGAAAGTTCTCAGTGGATTCAACCGCCGACCTTAACAACTTTCCCACTGGGTCTAACTAAGGCATTAGTATTTAAAGGATAATAAACGAAGTAGTAAATTACAGGAAATATCTATGCGTCATGCCCCGAGACCCATCCAATGGGCCTGCTCGGACTCATGCAACAGACCCGCCGAACAGACAAGGTTTTTCCTACCCGCGCGAAGCGGAAACATACACCAAACTTGTATACACATACGAGATATGGGTACAATAAAGCCTCAGTGTAACTAAACTTTGAATTAAACTATTACAACTCCAACATCTTAAGTTTACATCATATAAAATTTCAAAATATTACAAGTTTAGTGTTAATACAAAAAAATGTACTTTCTCTAAACCGACCAGTAGACGATCTAGCTTGTTTGCAACGCTTTTGCTGCAGTCGCCCACCTCGTCGGCAGAGGATGGCTCTAAAAAGTAACAACCACAATGGGGTGAGAACTTAAAATAAGTTTCTAGTGAGTATAACCGCCGAAAGTGGCGCTCTACGCTTATTCGATCCAAAAGAGGCATTAGTATTAAAAATAGTAATAAATGCAACTATTATTACTACAATAGAATACATAATAAAATACAACTACTATGCCTCAATGAAATAACTAAATGCCATAATGATATGTTATAGTCATTGGCCTACATGATTGTCCTAAATTATTTCTTATCTCTAACCAACTCTTTGGTTTGGTCCCACTTCTCATTAAACACCTCATGGAGAGTCCAAGGCAATCGACATCCCTCTAATCGATAGGCACTTGAAGCCAAAGAAAATCGGCATCTCCAAGTACGCAAGTGTGTCACCTTGGGAAGCCCATGTTCTATTTATGCGAAAGAAGGACGGTTCACTGCGGTTATGTGTGGATTACCGTGAGTTGAATAAAGTGACCGTCAAGAACAAGTACCCGTTGCCCCGTATTGACGACTTATTTGATCAGTTGCAAGGGTCTCGGGTGTATTCAAAGATTGATTTGCAATCCGGTTATAACCAATTAAAGATCAAACCGGAGGATGTGCATAAGACCGCGTTTAGGATGCGGTATGGACACTATGAATTCACGGTTATGCCTTTTGGGCTTACAAATGCCTCGGCGGCGTTCATGGACTTAATGAACCGTGTATTCAAACCACTACTAGATCGATTTGTGGTGGTGTTTATAGATGACATTCTTGTGTACTCTCGGAGTGACGAGGAACATAAAGAGCATCTAAAAATTATGCTTCAAGTTCTTCGAGAGAACAAATTGTTCGCCAAGTTAAAGAAGTGCGAATTTTGGATTCGTGAGGTCGCTTTCTTGGGTCATGTGATTTCCGCGGGCGGAGTATCGGTAAACCCTAAGAAAGTTGAGGCAATCGAGGATTGGCCTCGCCCGACCAATGTCACGGAAGTGCGAAGCTTTTTGGGTCTTGCGGGGTACTATCGGCGGTTCGTGGAGGGATTTCAAAAATCTCCGGTCCACTAACGCGTCTTACCCGCAAGGGAGCCAAATATGTTTGGAGCGAGGAATGCGACCAAAGCTTTAAGGAGCTAAAGGGAAGGTTGACTTCCGCTCCGGTTCTCGCCTTGTCGGTTGCGGAGGAGAGCTTTGTGGTGTATAGTGATGCATCACGGCGCGGTCTTGGGTGTGTGCTTATGCAAAGAGGACAAGTGATAGCATATGCCTCTCGTCAGCTAAAGAGCTATGAGCAGAATTATCCCACCCACGACCTAGAGCTTGCAGCGGTGGTCTTCGCGCTTAAGTTGTGGAGACACTACTTGTACGGGGAGCATTGTGAGGTGTACACGGATCATAAAAGCTTAAAGTACTTATTCACTCAAAAGGAGTTGAACTTGAGGCAACTGAGATGGTTGGAGTTGATAAAGGATTACGACTTAACCATCTTGTACCACCCCGATAGAGCCAATGTGGTGGCCGATGCGCTCAGTCGGAAATCCGTGGAGAACTTCGCAATTGAGATGACGGGACAAATATCGTTGATCAAGGAAATAGGCCGGTTCGACTTGGAAGTCGTGGCCCCGGGCGTCCCCGCTACACTCATGAATCTCGAGGTTTGGCCGACCTTGTTGGAGCAAATAAAAGAAAAGCAATCCGGAGATCCGGAACTCCAAAAGGTACGGAGTGCCATCGAGAGTGGACGCGCCGGTGATTTTCATATGGATTCGAAGGGCGCCATTCGATTTCGAAATCGATTGTGCGTGCCTAAAGTCGAGGACATTCGTAGGGAGATCTTGAAAGAAGCTCACACTTCTCCCTATGCGATTCATCCGAGTGGCACCAAAATGTATAAGGATCTTAAATTGCATTATTAGTGGCCGGGGATGAAGCTTGATGTTGGACGCTTCGTGGCACAATGTTTAGTATGCCAACAGGTGAAGGCCGAACGTCGCTTTCCAGCAGAAAAATTACAAGGGTTGCCCATTCCAGTTTGGAAGTGGGAGAATATAGCAATGGACTTTGTTGTGGGCCTACCTCGATCGCATGGTGGCCACGACGCGATTTGGGTGGTGGTGGATTGTTTGACAAAGTCGGCACACTTTTTGCTAATCCACACCACTTGGTCGGGAGACAAATTAGCACAAATCTACCTGGACGAGATTATGCGGTTGCACGGGGTCCCGACCTCGATAGTTTCAGATCGAGATTCCCGTTTTACATCGTATTTTTAGAAAAGCTTGCAAGAGGCTTTGGGTACACGGCTCGATTTCAGTTCGGCATTTCATCCTCAAACTGATGGTCAATCGGATAGGACAATTCAGATTTTGGAGGATATGCTGCGAGCGTGTGTGTTGGACTTCGAGGGTGCGTGGCCTACTCATTTACCGATGGCTGAGTTCTCTTATAACAATAGCTATCAATCTAGCATCGGTATGGCACCGTATGAGACTTTGTATGGAAGAAAATGACGTTCTCCTATTCATTGGAGCGAGGTCGGCGAAAGAATAGCCTTAGGATCGGATGTGTTGCATGAAGCGGAGGAAAATGGCACGTGAACGCTTATCTACGGCGCAATCCAGGCAAAAGAGCTATGCGGATAGGCGTCGACGAGATTTGTGTTACGGATTTTAGATTGGCATATTTCGTGAAGTGAGTCGGAGTCTTGAAGGTTCAAAGAAGAAAAGACAAAGATTGAAGACTCGAAGACTCACCGTTTGAATTCACGATGCTTGGTAAGTTTAAATAATCTTGATGATGATTTAGAAACATTTACAAGTGTTTGGAAGACATTAGAATGGATAAAAATGTTTTAAAATATAAAAAATGAGTTTTCCAACTACGAGGTCCGGACCCTGGAACATGAGGTCCGGAACCCGTAAGCAGGTTATGCTGGTTCGCAGACCCGGTCCGGACCCTGGAAGCTGAGGTCCGGAACCCGTACGCCTCCCTAGCTGTCACGCAGGGAGGGTCCGGACCCTGAGGATGAGGTCCGGACCCTGAGGGCGGAGGTCCGGACCCTGAGGGCTGAGGTCCGGACCCCAGGCTGTTTCGCAGACCGGGTCCGGACCCTGATGGCTGAGGTCCGGACAATGAAACGCCTGGAGAGTGTCAAGGTCCGGACCCCATACCCGCGGTCCGGACCCCGACCCGTTGCGAAGTTTTGGAAAGTTATTTTTCAATCCTACTTTGATTCTAATGTCTCCCAAACATGTAAATAAGAGGGTATATTCCTTAAAATATCTTTGCAATCCTAATATGGTTCCAAACCTTTCTAAAATCAGTTTTGCAATTCTAGTCGAAATCGGTTTGCTTCCAAACCTTTCCAAAAACTGTTTTTAATCCTAATCTATTTCGGATTGCTTCTAAACCTATAAATAAGATGTGGGGGAGTCTCTAAAATATGGTGAATCTCAGATTATCTTTTAGAAACCCTAGAAGCTTGTAGGTAACCATTTTCCTCATCTTCTACATCAAGCTTCTCTCAAATTGATTCATGATTTCCTAATTTCTAATATTTTTTTTAGAATCAATTTGAGAATTGCTTAGAGATTATTCCCACAGATTTTCAATGTTATTCTAAGCAATAAACCATCACCAACGTTACGTCATCAACGTTATTTGTTCTTGCTCGTGGATTCGAGTGACGTCGTGGATTCGGCGTGATCAAGACTTCGTGGATTCGAAGTTGGACGGTTCGTGGATTCGGATCGTTGGTGCTCGTGGATTCGAGTGGGCGTCGTGGATTCGACGTGTTGTTGACTTCGTGGATTCGAAGTTGGGCGTCTCGTGGATTCGGGACGTGGCGTTCGTGGACTCGGACGTGGGGCGTGGACAACCCGTTGGTGCGCGTGATCCGCTGAAGAGAAGGGAGAGGTTAAGTCCGTGGTGTCGGTAATCACCTTGTAATTCTTTACTCTTAGTGGATTGTTTTTTCGCGTGTTGGTCCCGTGGATTTTTCTCCAAAGTGGAGTTTCCCACGTAAATCTCTGTGTGCTGAGTTTATTTTTCCGCATTATTTTACAGCATTGAGATTTGTGTTTTTATTTATACACCTATTCACCCCCCTCTAGGTGATTGATATACTCTAGATAGATCCTAGGGCACCCCCTATCTTACAATTTGGAGTTCGCGGTAGGAGACTGCGTATTCTTGAAAGTATCGCCCATGAGAGGGGTAAAACGATTTGGTGTTCGGGGTAAGTTGAGTCCCCGATTTATCGGGCCCTATGAGGTTTTAAAGCGCGTGGGATCTTTGGAATATCGGCTTGCCCTACCGCCAAAACTTGCGGGGATACACAATGTGTTTCATGTATCGACGCTCCGCAAGTATGTGTATGACCCGGCGCACGTCCTCGAGTATGTGCCTATGGAGATTCATGAGGATATGACTTACGAGGAATTTTCCTTGTCTATCATGGATCGCGAGGTGAACAAATTAAGGAACCGTGAAATTCCTTATGTAAAGGTGCAATGGACGAATCACGAAGAGCGTGAAGCTACTTGGGAATTGGAAAGCTCAATGAAGGAGCGTTTTCCTTACCTCTTCGCTGAGTCCAGCTAAGGTATGGTTTAGTTTCGCGGTCGAAACTCTCTTTAAGGGGGGAGGAATGTAGTACTCTGAATTTCGGTGCGCTATGCCGAACTTTACCAAATTGGATGAAGTTCGGAGAAAGCCGATAATGACTGGTGTGGAATTGGGTTCCGAGTGTTTCGGAACATTTGGGTGCGAGTTAGGACCCCGAAAACTAAAAATTTGAATTTTTGGAAAAACCCGAACTGGAGCTAAATTGCTCATGGGGTCCGGACCCGAGATCTGGGGTCCGAACAATGAAGTCCTGTGGAGCAGCTAGGGTCCGGACCCGGACGCCCAGGTCCGGACCCGACTTGTTTTCTGAGCTGAGTTGCTCACGGGTTCCGGACCCGACTGTGGGGTCCGGACCCGGCCTGCGCAGTCTGCAGGGTGCGAGCTGGCTCTGGATCCGGACCCTGCTTGTGGGATCCGGACCCGGCTGAAGAAGAATGCCCAGTGAAGGGCAGTTTGGTAATTTCACGTGGTGGGGGTTATGTATAGGGGCTGAGGCCTGAGAATTCTTAATACTTATATTCATCAAATTTAGATAATCTTGTGTAATCTCTAGGAGCTTAACCTATCTCGGTTGTGTGTGTTGAATTTGATGAATAGTCATTCTCTTATGGACTAAAATTTGTCACATGTTCTTTCAACTAAGAGATTGCTTAAGCGAGGGGGAGTTATTATTATATTGAAAAAAAATGCTCATATGATTTGAAAGATGTGGAAAGAGTTGCATCCTTAAAAGGAGTGTGAAAACTACCACCATATGGAGGAAAGAGCTACCACCCCGGTCGTCCGGTTAGTGTGTGCAGCTACCACATGAGAATTGAATTGCATATCCGAAAAAAAAAAATATATAAGTGCAAAAGCATGCAAAAGAAAAAATATCATAAATTTTATTTTTCGGAGTTATAAGGTGGTCCACATACATGAAAGATGCTCAAAGAGCCACCCCATGTGCGATGTTTGTTCTATCTCAATTTTAAACGTTTATGCGACAATTTCTGTCTCTTTGATGAATCCCTTAAGTCATCTTCATAATCCGTTTACATCTTGATAGCTTTTGAGCCTTTAGATTATTTTTGATGACTTGATTTTGAAGTTTATATGAATTAAGAAATCGTGTCATATTTTATCTACATCATGGTGATTGTGTAGTAAAATTCTTAATTCTTATGAAATTGATAAGGATTGAAAGAAATCAATGTGAACTTATATTTCTCATGCACTAACATTGCTTGAAATTTTATCACAAGTGGTTTCAAAATTGAAAAATCTTTAAACTTATATTTTGATTGATTTCTCTCGAAATTCTCTCTATTTTTGGTATTTTCTTTTGGCAATTTTTGACAAAAAGAGGGAGAGAGGTAATGATGATATTGAAAACTTACAAAAAAAAACGAGAGATTTTGAACTTAGACGCATGAACAAAGGGGGAGAGCTTTTGATATATATTTTCTACTAACTTTGTTCGTGGAGAATGAAAACTTTTTGCAGGTCTTTAAAAACTTCAAGACTCCAAGTGTGTCTAAGTCATAGAGTTTGTTTAGGAGTTATAAAATTGTAATTTTGCATTTTATTTGGATCTTTCACGCGAGAAGTTCATTGTTTTGGTGATGGCAATGAATTTTATTTTTTTTGAGAGATAAGCATCGTGAGCGTTTTATGTAATTTTGGATTTTGTCACGAAATTGCCAAAGGGGGAGATTGTTACGGATTTTATATTGGCATATTTCGTGAAGTGAGTCAGAGTCTTGAAGGTTCAAAGAAGAAGAGACGAAGTTTGAAGACTCGAAGACTCAACGTATGAATTCACGATGCTTGGTAAGTTTAAATAATCTTGATGATGATTTATGAACATTTACAAGTGTTTGGAAGACATTAGAATAGGTTTTTAATGATTTATAAACGAATCGGAAAATTCATGCTACGGGGTCCGGACCCTGGGAGCTGCGGTCCGGAACCCGTAAGCCTGTCAGGCTGTTTCGTCAACCGGGTCCGGACCTTGATGGCTGCGGTCCGGACAATGAAAAGCTGAAACGTTTCAGAGTCCGGACCCTGCAATCCAAGGTTCGGACCCTGACCCGTCGTGAATTTTTGGAAATTTATTTTTTCAATCCTACTCTGATTCTAATGTCTCCCAAACCTATAAAGATGGTAGATTTCTTAAAATCATTTTTGCAATCCTTATTTGATTCCAAATCTTTTTAAAATCAGTTTTCAATCCTAGTCGAAATTGGATTGCTTCCAAACCTTTCTAAAATCTGTTTTTAATTCTAATCTATTTCGGATTGCTTCTAAACCTGTAAATAAGATGTGGGGGTGTCTCTAAAATATGGTTAAGCATAAAATATCTTTTAGAAATCCTAGAAGCTTGTAGGTTGCCATTTTTCTCATCTTCTACATCAAGCTTCTCTCAAATTGATTCATGGTGCCCTAATTTCTAATATTCTTTTAGAATCAATTTGAGAATTGCTTAGAGATTATTCCCACAGATTTTTCATGTTCTTCTAAGCACCTCGTTGTGGTTTATCGGTTGCTTCTCGGCTCGTTGCCGTGCTGTGGATTGAGCATTCGCATCGATCGTCACAGCTCCCTAGCACCTCACGTATGCCAACGGTCTGATCCACCGTTTGGGCTTCTTTTCCGGAAAAGGGTCGCGTGTATCCGACCCGTGAGCCTCGATGTAGTGCGTCGGGAAGGTTTTGTGCTGTTGGTTGAGCAGGTTGTGACAGTGCCAGGGATATGTCCCTGTGGTTATGGATTGGGTATACTTTGTGGTTATCTCCATTGATGCATATACTAGTTGCTTACAGTAGCATAGTTGTTTCAGTTATATGTCAGCCTCATACTTACTTGTGCTACTGTATACCTTATCTATCTTTTGTTGACCCTCGTGCCGGTGTGTACACCTCGCCTTCGTCGGCTTGCGGTACCCACTGGGAGGGGAGACATGTTTACATGTTCTCACCCCCCGCCCTCGTTGTTGTTTTCAGGTGAGCAGGGTGGTGAGAGTCGGGACGCAGCGAGGCACGCCTAGTTAGTGGTACTAGAGGTCCCGACCTGTGAGGCTATCTTCTCCAGATTTGGTTATTACCCCTATCCTCCTTTAGTTAGTTATGGATATGGTTCAGTTACACTGTGGTTGTTTTATCTAGCATGATATGTTTGGTACAGTTATATGTTGGATGATTGTCTTGCATGCTTAGATCTCGTGGATTTCGTTTAGTATTCATGTGAGGTTTTCATGCTTAGACTTTTGGATGTCGGTACCTTTATTCTATCATCGTGGCTTTTATCGCATGTCTTGGTTTTCTACCCCCCGTGGTAGCGTTTTCGAATAAAGGTTTTCGTGTGGGAAACAGTTTTCAAAGGGATTTTTGACCGATCGACTTTTGTGATTTCAAAAGAGAGTTCTCGTGTGGAGAACAGTTTTCAAATGATTCTTCAATGTTTGAGATTAGGGTTTTTAAAATAAAGCTTCTGTGTAAGGAGCAGTTTTCTAGAATGATCTGTTGTATGTGCATTGCATCATCCTTCGCCTAAGGACTTGCTTAGATTCATACAGGTTTAAGGACTGTTAGCTGTATGAATCTCTTGAGTTGTTGTGTTGTTGTGATGAATGAATGGTGGTTGTGATCCTGTTGTATGTTGTGGACGCCGTGCAAATACAGGGGAGGCTCTGTCCGTGTTTTCCGCATCTAGAACTAACCCGGGGCGTGACAATTACATCATGAAAACAATCAAAATATAGATCCTAGAAGATAATATATTCATCCAAAATTTCATTAAGAACATCAAGATTAATTCAAAGTTTCATTAAACAATGTATAAAATTGGGAATCTTGCAACCAAAAATCAAAACAAAACTTTTGTACTAAAATTAAATTTCGTTAGAGGTCCAAAAATTATATTGAAATTAAAATAAAAGAAAGGTTATTTAACAAGTAGGAAATGGTTAATCTTGAAAGGAGGGAAAAAAATAATAATTTAGGATGACTTTGTAAAGAATTTCATTAATCCGAAGTTAAAAGGAAAACATTATGATTCATAAAAGTAACAATTCATATGTACGGTAGACCATGGCCACCAAACGATCGATAAAAAAAGCATTTCAAAACTAGAAACTTTTATAAATCTGTAAATAGGAGTATGAATTCCAAAAATTAAGATTCAAAGGTACTAATTCCAGTATTATGGTTTAAGATAAAAGCAAATGAAATTCACACAAAACAAGCAAAATAAAGGTATCAAAAACTCGACGATTAAAACAAAAAACCTCGACCCGACACTCTATTCCAAATAGGGATGGAAGAGAGGTGATCTGGGGGCAGGATCCCCTCTTTGCCTCTCGCCCCGCCAACTAAAAATGCTACCCCCATACTTGCCCTGAATTCGTGATAGTTAAAAATAAAAAGCTCGTATATTCGCCTCACCTCAAAAATTGGATCCTGTTGGCGCCCCAAATCCACTTAGGCAATGCGAGTGGGGCTTGTTTCGAAGAATGCTATGACCTTTGGTAGGAAATGTTACGATGAGCGCACAAACAAAAACGACAAAAGAAGGCAATCGCAAAGTAGATAAACCATAGAAAGCAGTAACGTAAAATACACACAAGGATTTACATGAAAAACCCTTTGCAGGGAAAAAAAAACCACGGGCAAGGGACTAGAGAACTTCACTATGCAGAAAAAGGTAATACAAAGTTCTCGTGGAAGTACAATCAAATCGATGTGTCGTCTCTAGGGAAAAGAACGAAGAAAGAAAATTCTTAACGGGTTTCAAATTCGATCCATACAGGCTCGGGCCGATACATCTATTTTTCCTTCACAAATTCTTTTCCAATTTGTCACACTGCAAAACTGTTGATGAATCGAGGCCCAAAACCGAAGTCGATAACGTAATTTCGAGGCACATCTAACAGGAAAGAAGAAGATGAAAAAGAGAAAGAAGAGAGAAAGATAGAGAATCACCGTTTTTGAAGTTGCGGAGAAGCTACGACATCACCATGTCAGTGTCCACAACTTGTGGAGCAATGGAGGTAAAAGGGAATAGGGTTAGCCGGTTGGGAGATGCGGATGACCAAGCAATGCGTGAGGTTGGGCAGAGAGAAAAGAACAAGAGATGAGTAGGGTTGTGCGAGGAGCACTAAGAAACCGATGTCAGCCGAGGGAGAAGTGGTAGGCCAAGAGGAGGTAGCTTTTTACTAATTTAAGGTTGGACATATAAGTGAAGAAATATTATATATATAAAAAATCGAATTCAGGGCAGATTCGAACAAATGGTGCCAGAGTGGATTCAGAGGCGAATTCGAGGTAGATCATTTTTTTTTTCCCATTGCCTGCCACGAATCTGACAAGGATTATTAAAAAGCCCCGTTTATTGCCCCGAATTTGTTTACTCCCTACAATTTATTGCCCTATTCTGCGTGGATCAGGACGGGAGCTCCGCCAATCCGAATTCGTTTGCATTTCTAATCCCAAACACCTCTCTCATGAATGTTGTGTCCTAAGATCTTATTTATGCAACATGCATGGTCAATGAGAAGGGATGCCCTATAAGCATATACTCGGCCCTAGGAACTTGCACTCTGATACCAAAATTATCGTGACCCCAACATCCTCTGTTCAGATTGTGACTACCACACCTCGATAAGAAGCAAATTAAATTATTAATTTGAAACTCATGGAAATGCAAGACTTAATGAGGCACAAAAAGGCTTACCGATTTGCTATTAAAGGATATATCAAAATAGCAAAGCAGGGTATAAAAGGAATGTAGTAGGAAACTATCAAGAGATATCATATAGACTAAATATGATATGCCCTTTCTATGTCTAGAATGTACCAAACTTATCGACTGTGAATTCTCACCGCACAATTCACTCCTAGGCACTGTTGGGATCAAAAAAAAAATTTAAATTTCAAATTGAGGACATAGAAGGAAAGAAATTAAATTGCGATTTAATTACTACTTTCCTTAGAGGATTAGGTGTCAACAAGGAAAGAGATAAAGAAAATATTATTGTCTTGTCTTCAAAATTTTTTGAATTATTTTCCAAAGCGAAAAGGTCTTAAAATCACTATAAATTGGACCATGGATTCAAAAAAGGGGATTTCTAGGGGGGAGGAAGAAAAGAAAAAAAAAGAAAGAAAAAAAAAAGAAAAAAAAGAGAGGGCATCAAGAGGGGCCCGCCTCTCTCCCTCTCTCTGGTTCGTACAGAGAGAGAGAGAGGGAGTTGGGTCCCCTCTCTCAGACAAAAAAAAGGAGAAAAAGAAAGAAAGAAAGAAAGAAAGAGAAAAAAAGAAAAAAAGGTTGAAGGCACAATGACGATGGCCGCGGTTGCGACGACTCCGACGACGACGGCGATAATCACGGCGACCTCCACGACAATGAAGTGTAACACGTGCATATAAACGGTGTAAGTGCGATTATTTTGTTGGTTTGATCAACACGACCATCT
This sequence comes from Puya raimondii, assembly GCA_016920855.1. Taxonomy (NCBI): domain Eukaryota; kingdom Viridiplantae; phylum Streptophyta; class Magnoliopsida; order Poales; family Bromeliaceae; genus Puya; species Puya raimondii. Next base: position 138,039,062 of record JABWPP010000050.1, read on the forward strand.
TCTTGATAGGCTCGACCGTTCAAATTCAACATTTATCGCTAATTCCTATACCGAGCAGCCATCTTCGTGATTGGCTCGACACGGCTAAAATCAGCGTTTCAAATCGAACCCATTCTATTGGGTTGATCGAGCGGCCATCTTCGTGATAGGCTCGACACGATCAAACCCGCGTATTTCGCTAATCCCTATACCGAGCGGCCATCTTCGCGATAGGCTCGACACGGTCAAAGGGTTGATCGAGCGGCCATCTTCGTGATAGGCTCGACACGATCAAACTCATGTACTTGGACAAAATATAAAAAAAAATATGAATAAATGAATGAGCATTTGTAACGACCCAGCCCACTAGCAACAATAACTCGTTGGGCCCAATCAACAACCCAAAATGCTTAAGCCCAGTTACTGTTACTAGTGGCCCAAGTCTATTATAAACCCAATGACAACCCCATTCCCATCCGATGTGGGACTATTGGGGTGTCACAGACTCCCCCCCTTTAGGCCCTGACGTCCCCGTCAGTCCTAAACACACACAGCCCAAGATCACCAGGCGATGTGAGACTCGTCTCGCTAGCCTAAACCGACTTTGTAGTGAGCCGCGCTCCACCCACAACAGTCAACAGCATGAGAGCCTCGCTCTCTCCGCTGCACAACCTGGCTCAGCCGAGACTCACCTCACACTTCCGGCTGGTGAACTGGCTCTGATACCAAATGTAACGACCCAGCCCACTAGCAACAATAACTCGTTGGGCCCAATCAACAATCCAAAATGCTTAAGCCCAGTTATTGTTACTAGTGGTCCAAGTCTATTATAAACCCAATGACAACCCCATTCCCATCCGATGTGGGACTATTGGGGTGTCACAGAAATGTAACGACCCAGCCCACTAGCAACAATAACTCGTTGGGCCCAATCAACAACCCAAAATGCTTAAGCCCGGTTATTGTTACTAGTGGCCCAAGTCTATTATAAACCCAATGACAACCCCATTCCCATCCGATGTGGGACTGTTGGGGTGTCACAGACTCTCCCCCTTTAGGCCCTAACGTCCCCGTCAGTCCTAAACACACACAGCCCAAGATCACCAGGCGATGCTAGACTCGTCTCGCTAGCCTAAACCGACTTTGTAGTGAGCCGCGCTCCACCCACAACAGTCAACAGCATGAGAGCCTCGCTCTCTCCGCTGCACAACCTGGCTCAGCCGAGACTCACCTCACACTTCCGGCTGGTGAACTGGCTCTGATACCAAATGTAACGACCCAGCCCACTAGCAACAATAACTCGTTGGGCCCAATCAACAACCCAAAATGCTTAAGCCCGGTTATTGTTACTAGTGGCCCAAGTCTATTATAAACCCAATGACAACCCCATTCCCATCCGATGTGGGACTATTGGGGTGTCACAGCATTATTTTGATTCGCCATCTTCGGGATAGGCGTTATTCGAACTATTCGCTATCTTCGTGATAGGCACTAATCGAACCACATGCCATCTTCGTGATAGGCACAGTTTGATTCAATCGTTTTGCCATCTTCGTGATAGGCACATATTTAATCGAAATGTCGTCTCCGTGATAGGCATAACTCGACTTAATCGACGAGTTCTCTAAACGATGCCCTATGAGTGCAACATAAAATGGTTCATGAATTTGACATGAATTTTAACCCAAACCGAACCAAATTAAATCGGACCGAGCAAAAAGAAAAAAAAGAAAAAAAAATGGTTTGGAGTTAACTAATTTATGCATATCGAGAAGGTCCGGACCCGGTCAACGGTCTAGGAAAAACAGAGCACAACAATTTTTGGCACGCCCGGTGGGACACGTCGTTTCAAGGTAAATTACTGCTTAATTTAAGATTATGACTGATGATAATGCAATGAGTTTACGTAACAGAGTCATTCCTCGAAATTTGGGAAATGACCAGATGAGTAATACCGAAAGTGCACCCGAACAACAAGCAGTGTTACCAGTAGATATAGAAGCAAGTGGTCAATCCGATCACCAAGAGCCAAGCTTGGCTCAAGCTTTGGGACAGATGACTCGAGTCTTACAAGTTTTAGATCAAAACAGTCATCGAAGTACGCCACGGGTCACCATCATGTCGCTCTCGCGACAAGTCCACACGAACACTCCGTTCGTAATTTCGATTTCATCTCATCGATAATGCCAGACTCGGCGGTTCCAACTAGGCGAGCGGTATGATCGAGCCTATGCTCCTCTGGTCACTACCCTCAATCCTCCTGGATACGACCAACGCTCTCATACTACGAGAGCCATCGATTAAACCACATACCTCGGTTTATCACGGAGGGTCCACAGACCAAAACTTTCACGTAGGCCTACCGCCTAACTCCGTCTCAACATCGCACAACGTCTCTCGCTCGCAAGCGTAGACCCAATCATTACTTGGCGGAGTCCCCACTTGAGACTTCGCACACTTAGTTCTCACACCCGTTGTTGACACCTTTTTGCAGAGTCTTCTTTCCCAGTTGTGCATACTGAGCGCAGAAAGGAGACCGTCGGGTAGAGTTGATCCTCGGATACTTGGCTAGAGGTATACCCCATTTTGGTAGATGGTTATGCTTCTGTAAAGACGTCCTTTGCAAGGGAGCTAGTACCCCGGTGAGGACATCGATCAGATCTTCAATCTCGTGTGGGTACCTGTAGAGGCCGAACGCTTGTGCGGCTTCAAGAGAACCAATTTCACGATCATAAAATTGCGGTGTAAATCTACCCGCGCAAAGGTGAAGATTAGATCTTCCTTTTCTCCTTTAATCTTAAACAACATGACAGATCATGTTTGTGTGATTTTGAGATCGGATCTCGAGTTTTTAAAAATCAAATTTGTTTGATTTCCTTTTCTGCTGCACTTAATCGCACGTAATTTTCTAACACCCGACACCAAACACGACTCAAAAGTCGCCCACAACACGAAACCGTGTGATAAGAATTTCGGCCCCTTGTACCGGCCCCTTGTACCGATTCTCGAAATCTAACTGATCATCGATTAAACTCACTAGAACTCCAAAACTGGCCCTCAGAGTGTTCTCGAATCCAATCATGCATCTCCACAGCCTATCACTGTCCCGAAATGCGCCACTTTAGGTATCGAGACTTCGGCATACAAAGTGCATGACAATGGGGGCCACAACCCAAAAATTAAGCTACGTCGAGCTTCGGAATACTGTTTGTGATATTGGAATCACCTCAGACATCCCCGTTGCCCTATAGTGAAAGATGAATGTGTTTAATGCCAGCCGATGAGGCTCGGCCACCGTGAAATCCAAACTTTTATCGGTTCCACCAAACCGGAAACTATTTACACCTAAAAAACTAATCAACGTCATTTAATGTGCCAAAATGCCCAATCAACCTACGAGGATCTCTAGGCTTGGACTAGTCCGGATGTTGGACCGAAAACACCATTAACCACATACGAAGATACACTATCCACTAACGATATTGAGTTTAGGCATCATTACCCAAACTTTCACGACTGGGAAGCAATCAACTAGCATAAGGGGTCTGTGATTAAGCTCTTACAATGAACTAGATCTTTGGCTTCAACAATGGTTGCTAGCGACGAGTGAGGAAGCTATGGTCACGTAGAGGAGCTTCATGTGCACACGACAGTGCTTCAACCCACGAGCTAATCCGCGCACACTTGAGGGGCGCACGGCCAAATGGGAGGGTCCAAAAGGGCCAGGCTCAGTCGGAATGAGATGGTGGCAGAAATTGCTGGTCCAGACAAGGTAGGTTGGCCACCACTCAAGAATAGTGGCTGGCCTTAGCCACAGAGAGCTGTGAAGGGAGATTCGACAGCTTGATTTGGCATCATGGGATATTAAGCATGGCTAGAGAATATTGACCAGCCGGAGGAGGATCGCCTGAGGGTGCAAGCAGCGCACAGGCACAAGGGTGGTCGTGACTGCTCAAAAGAGAGGAAAAGAAGGAGGGCGCACGTGAGAGGCTGAGGGAGACCTAAGGAGGGGGGAGGTGGAGATGGCAACTCGTCGGTTAGGGAGGTGGTCAGTTGGAGCTTGGCAACTCACTGGCGACGGTGCACAAGGCGGCCACGGCTCCATAGAGAGCCGAGAGAGAGAGAGAGAGAGAGAGAGAGAGAGAGCGAGAGAGAGAGAGAGAGAGAGAGAGAGAGAGAGAGAGAGAGATAGAGGTTGAGGGAGGCTCGAGGAGAGGGGTGGAGGTGGCTACTCATCGGTTGGGGAGTTGGTCTATTGATGTTGTACACTGAATTTCAGTGTGTTGTACCGAACTTTACCGAATTGGTAGGGGTCCGGAGAAAACAGTTAAAAGTGATTGTGTAATTGAGTTCCGAGGGTTTCGGAATGATCGGGAGTGAGTTAGAATCCCGAAAACCAAAAAATCAAATTTTTTGGAAAAACCCAACTGGAGCTAAGTTGCTCTCGGGGTCCGGACCCGAGACTCAGGATCCGGACAATGAAGTCCGTGTTGAAGAGCTAGAGTCCGGACCCGGCTGTGGAGTCCGGACCCGACCTGTTTTCTGAGCTGAGTTGCTCACGGGTTCCGGACCCAGACACCAGGGACCGGACCCGGCCTGCGTACCTGTGTGGAAGAATTACTTCCCAAATCCGGACCCGACTTGCAAGGTCCGGACCTGGACTGTGCAGAATGCCTAGAATAAGGGCATTTTGGTCTTTTCATAGGGAATGGTATATAGGGGAGGCTGGGGCTTGTCTCCTTCATTTTCCTTCTTCTTTCTCTACTTCTCCTCTCCCTCTCCTCCACTTTCTCTTTCTAAAGACTCCTCCAAGTTTGGAGAAGTGGTGGATTTAAGCTTGGAAAAGGCTTCCAAATTGCAAAGAGAGCTTCTTGGAGCAAGAAAAAGCTTGGGAAGCTTGGACTAGAGGTGAGTTTGTTGTGAGTTGGGTTTAAACCTTGGATTTGATCATTTATTTTGAGGTTTTTGGAAACCCTTAGCAATTTAGACCACAAATGGTGGGGATTTGCCATGTAATTTAGGGCTCTTACATGCATGCATGTAAACCCTAGGTAGAAAGAGGGCTTTTGCCATGAGAGGGTCTAAAAATATTTTGACCTTCGGGAATCGCTATTGAGGTATAGTAAATCATGTGGGAACACTTGATTTCATGAAACGAAATGGTTTTAGGGTTCGTAAATGGTAACGAACCATTTTGCTTGTGTTAGGGCAAGAAGTTTGGGTTGAACAAAGAACTCAAAGCAAGGAGGCCTAAGAGCTCAAAGAATTCAACCATTTGAAAGCTTTTGAGGTGAATTTATGTTGCACCGAAGTGATTAGGTCACTTCCATGTCTAGGGTAAAATAATCATAATGATAATGGTAGTTGCATGTTACCCTAGTGTTTAATTATGTATGTTGGCATAAGTGACTTGTGAAATGAAATGGAGCCATGTGCTCATTTTGCATGTAGGTAGAATTATGTGTTTTATACTTACACATCATGAAGAAATATTTGCATGTATGAAAACCTTGTATGCCTAAGTGATAAACAGGTAGATGAACAAGTACATGCATGAACTATTGAAATAGTGACATCATGATTCGTGGAACATGATTAGTTATGGGACAACTTAGTACAATTATGTACCAAAGCGTGTGTAGCTTGTTGCTCTCTAGTGATAGAAGAGAATGTGACTCAAAGAACTTAGAAACCTAGTGTCATTGAACATAGGTTGTGAATGTTGACATGAATATGTAACTATAACATCGCAAACGACGTGTGTGACTAAGTGGGAGGCATGCGGCGATTCTGCTACCCACATATAATGATGGCGGTGATTCCGCTACTCGGAAATTGGGACCAAGATGGGGATGGCGATTTCATTGCCCGGTGCCCATCACTAAGCGGTAACTCCGTGATTAGTGAAAGATGGGTTGGTTACACAGCGATTCTGGTACCAATGACAATTGGAAGCGGCAATGCCGTAAGTATTCGAAATGGGTTGGTTACACAGCGATTCTGGTACCAGTGCCAACTGGAAGCGGCAACGCCACAAGTATGCGAAATGGGTTGGTTACACAGCAATTTTGGTACCAATGCCAATTGGAAGCAGCAATGCCGCAAGTATTCGAAATGGGCAAGGAATCATCATCAACCTTATTTGTCTTGCTCCGGATGGAGTGCGCTCGTGGATTCGAGTGAGCGTCGTGGATTCGACGTGTTGAAGGCTTCGTGGATTCGAAGTTGGGCATCTCGTGGATTCGAGGCATGGCGTCCGTGGATTCGGACGTGGGGTGTGGACAACCCGTTGGTGCGCGTGATCCGCTGAAGAGAAGGGAGAGGTTAAATCCGTGGAGTCGGTATTCACCTTGTAATTCTTTACTCTTAGTGGATTGTGTTTTCGCGTGTTGGTCCCGTGGGTTTTTCTCCAAGGTGGAGTTTCCCACTTAAATCTCGGTGTGCTGATTTTATTTTCCGCATTACTTTATCGCATTGAGATTTGTGATTTTTATTTATACACCTATTCACCCCCCTCTAGGTGATTGATATACTCTAGATAGATCCTAGGGCTACCCCGTAACTTACACTTCCAAACATATGTATATGATTATAAATCGCCATCAATATTATTTAAACTTACCAAGCATCATGGATTCATGTTCCGAGTCTTCGAGTCTGCTAACTTCATCTTTTCTTTTTCGATTCTTCAAGACTCCGATTCACTTCACGAAATATGCCAATATAAAATCCGTAACAATTTCTGTCAAACTATTTAAACATGCTTAGGATCTTTGTAGTGCATTGATTCGATTTTAATGAACCAGGTTAGGTTCGAGAACCCAAATGGGGGTTCTGGAACCTACACAAAAAAGGGTTGTGTGGGTTGAGTTGGGTAAAAATGAAAGTGTGTGTGGATTATTTGGGTGTTAAAATGCAATTGTGCAGACATATTTACACCCCGAAAGAGATAGCTTAGCTCTTTTTTTTCTTTTTTTTAATCCTTCCTCTATTTTACCTCAAGAGAGCTTCTCCACCTCCACCTTCACTTCCTCACTTCCTTCCACTTTCCCTCACCTCCTTCTTCTTCCTCAGGGTCATCCCTTTTTATGATTGTGTTCTTTAGAGCTTGGACAAGGAGATCTTAGCCCTTGGAGCACCATAGTTGGAAGAATTTCAAGGGCTATGAGAGTGGAGGTATTATGTGTAGTTTTAATCTGTGCAGTCTTTAGGTTTTTTCTCCGACGCTTTATTTCAAATTCAGCCGGTAGAGTGGGAGTATTCACCCCACTGCTTCAGCTTAGAAATCAAGAGGAATTTATTTGGTCCAAAGAGCAACAAGAAGCGTTTGAAAATATAAAGAAATATTTAGCTAATCCTCCAGTTCTTATGCCACCTCAACCAAATCAACCTATGAAGTTGTATATATCAGCGGCAGACGAAAATTTAGGGTGTTTACTGGCTCAAGAAAATTCAGACAAAGAAGAACGAGCCGTTTACTATCTTAGCCGACGACTGTTAGACGTTGAGCGACGATATTCGGCAATAGAAAAGTTATGTTTAGCATTGTATTATGCATGCACTAAATTAAGATATTATATATTACCAGTGGAAGTATCAGTAGTTTGTAAAACTGATCTGGTTAAGTATATGTTGTCTAAACCGGTGTTGAGAGGAAGAATTGGGCGTTGGATTTTAGCATTGTCTGAATTTTCTCTTAGTTATGTACCGGCAAAACTGTAAAAGGATAAGCAATAGCAGATTTTTTAGCCGATCATCCTTGTGTTGAATTAGAGGAATCAATACAAAGTTTAATCGGCTGTCAAACGTGGATATGTCATTTTGACGGATCAAAAACAGCCGAGTCAGCAGGAGTCGGCATAGTAATACAACCACCAGAGGGGTATAATCATCAGTTCGCCTACAAATTAGATTTCGGCTGTTCCAATAATCAAGCCGAATATGAAGCATTGATAATTGGTCTTGAAATATTACAAGAGTTAGGGGCTAGATCGGTAAAAGCGATCGGCGATTCACAATTAGTGATAAAACAAGTAAATGGAGAATATATATGTGAAAATCAAGGTTTGAAAAATTATTTGAACTACACAGTTGGACTTCTAACTCAATTTGGGGAGGTAGAGTTTGAGTATGTTGCAAGAGAAGAAAATAAACAAGCAAACGATTTAGCCCAATCGGCGTCAGGATATAAAGAGCCGAAAAGGAATCAAATCAAGATTGAAAAAAGATTATTACCATCGGTTTTCGTGAGGGAACCGATGATCGCTCCACTTGAAGTACAAGAGGATTGGAGGAAACCCTTGATAGAGTTCCTCGATAATCCGAATAGTCAAGCTAGTTATCAATTACGGAAAAAGGCACTCGGTTATTGTCTGTTAAATGGACAACTCTATAAGAGGACAGCCGAGAAAGTATTGTTGAAATGTTTAGGACCTGAGGAGGCCTTACTAGTCATGGGTGAAACTCATGAAGGTTTATGCGGAGCACATTTAGCTGGAAAAAAGTTGAGATGGACAATCCGACGTTTAGGATACTATTGGCCAACTATGCATGAGGAGTGTATAAAATATGCTAGAAGATGTCAGGAATGTCAGTTCCATGGCTCCATACAAAGAGTTCCTGCTTCCGAAATGCATGCAATCATCAAACCTTGGCCTTTTCGAGGATGGGCCATGGATTTAATCGGAGAGATTCAGCCGAATTCTTCGGCTGGACATAAGTTCTTAATAGTAGCAGTGGACTATTTTACCAAATGGGTAGAAGCAAAACCAACCAGATTAGCTACTCAGAAAGATATCATAAACTTTGTTGAAGATTATATAATCCATCGTTTCGAAATTCCTGAAACCATTATAACTGATCAAGGAACCATGTTCACTGGGGGGCAATTTTCATGATTTATAGAATCGAGAAAAATAAAATTGTTACATTCTTCCCCTTACTATGCTCAGGCTAATGGACAGGCCGAGGCAGCAAATAAAGTTGTTATAATCTAATGAGACGACATATAGGAGAGCATCCAAGGAAATGGCATGAAAAACTTTCTGAAGTTTTATGGGCATGTCGAACCTCTGTAAAGACCGCTACAGGAGTTACTCCGTTGAAATTAGTTTACGGCCACGAGACCGTAATACCAGCAGAGATAATAGTTTCGTCTTTAAGGGTCGAAAGGCAAAAAGATTTATTAGCCGAAGAGTATAAGGTTTTGATGCACGAAAATTTAGAAGAAATAGATGAAACTCGGTTGGTGGCGTTTGATCATATGCAAGCTCATCAGAGCCGAGTAAGACAAGCTTATAACAAGAGAGTTAAAGCAAAAACTTTTTCCGAAGAAGAATTGGTAATAAAATTGGTATTACCTATCGGACGAAAAGACCGAACATATATAAAATGGTCCCCAAATTAGGAAGGGCCATTTCAGGTACACAAAGTAACGAGGGGTAATGCATATTTGTTAAAAACACTAGAAGGGATAGTGAGTGAAAAGCCGATCAATGGAAAATACTTAAAAAAATATTATGCATCCATGTGGGATAATAGTGGATGACTAGAAGGATGATATTCAAAAAATAAAAAGGAAATGTGTATATATATTACAATCAAGACTAGAAGATTAAGAAAGCAAACTCTTGAATTGTTCCCACTCAACCACCAAGTTAGACTGAGCAAGATCGGCAGCATGTCTTCTTCGTTTCATCACAGGATGGAATTTATAAAGTTGAGAAAGTTGCTCTCGGATGGATACACCTTCGGCTTGCTTAGACTGATATTGTGAGCAAAGAGAAGTTCGATTGTCATGCGCCTAGGCTAATGCTTTTTCGGCTTCGGCAAGCTCTTCTTTAAGAGAAATAATACGTTGTTGAAGAGCCAATTCTTGATCTTGCAAGGCCTGATCTTGTTTGTTAAAGTTGGTCAAGGGGGCAGCTACGTCAGCAACCTTTATTTTTAGAAGACCGACTTGAGAAAAATGATCATCCAAGATGCCTTGTTCGGAAAAGAGTGTTTGTTGCCGAACTAAAATGGCCGAAAGATGAGTGGATAAAGCCTCAGCGTAGCATCGTTCTGAGGAAGGTAAATCGGATCGATCCAGCAAATCCAAGAGAAGCGCACCAAGCCAATCCAACTGTTCTGGATGCTGTGCCAAGAAAGGGATACCACTACTATACAGTTTTAAACATTCGGCAAACTTCTCCTTAGTATCAGCCGAAGTAGAAAAAGAGTCTGTTCCCTCATTGGATTTAGGACTCGACGTTATTAGCTCCTGTAAAGAGAGGGCTAATGCATCTTGAGTTTGAGGAGGGGATGAAGTCTGAGCCTCAACCGGAGACCGAGATGGAAAAATTTGTTCGGTTAGATCTTTTTCTTGTTCTCCCATCTTTTTATTTTCTTCTTCTTTTCTCCCTTTTTCTCTTTCTCTGTCATCCTATTTTTTATCTTTTTCTCTTTTCTGTTTTATTTCTTTCATGGTACTCCCTTTGTTTTCAGTTTGTTCACAATCCTTTTTCTTTCTTTCTTCTCCTTGGCTCTCCTTCTTTCTCTCTTCTTCTTGTCTTTTATCGAAACGAACTTCCCGTCTAGTCTGTCTTTCAGCATCAGAACTTCTTTTTCCCAACAAAGAAGTAGAATGGGTGAACAACTTGCCTTTGGATGGTGGCTGTTCAACCGAAGGAGATAATGGAGGAGATCCAATTGAAGAAAGAGAAGATGAAGAATCTATCAATATGGTTTGAGGAGTTACCTCAGATCGAGTTGAATCATCTGTAGGTTTAAGGATGGATTCCATTCCTTCACTTACATCTTCGACCGGCGGAGGTCTGATCGAAGATGTCTCTTCCGCAAGTGAAGGTGTACGAATTCGAATCGCCACAGTCTTACGACGTTTACGTGGTGGCGGATCGTTTGATTGATCAGAAACAATCGGCCTCATTTCAGAAGGTTGGGCCGATAAAGTAGAAGCTGGAATCGGCTGATAAAAAAAAATATAATAATCAGCCGAAGAAGAGTTAAAAAAGAAGATAAGATGACAAATCGAAGATATACCGTAGAGGGTTGAGACGAAGCTTCGGGCTTTTCATCTGAATTGCTGCCTGAAGGCCCGTGTCCTCGATCAGGTGAAGATGTTTTGCCTAAAGAGAAATTATATAATAAGGCAATTAAATACAAAGAAGAACAAGGACTAATAATAAGCATGAGACAGCATACCTTCAATATGGTTAAGTCGCCGAAGAATGGGTTGCATCATTGGGAAGAAGTTCTTGTCCCAAAAACTGGTCCAAGCTCTTCCGTAGCAAAAATCGGTAACTCCTGAATGATTCGGCCGAAAGCTAACCACTTTGAAGTATCGACGAAGTCGATTACCCAGGGCCGAAATTCTGTCAACGTCAGCGGCACTTTTTGTTGAAGAACGTCCGCAAGCAGTATTACTGGTAAAATACTTTGCTGGAACAGGGAGGGCTTGAACGAAACCAAATTGCCGAGCGACAAAATGAGGAGAATATACCTCGGTGCTAGGCATCAATTTAGATTTGGTTTTCAAGCTGATGTGTAAATCTCTGGGAGCCAGAAAAGAATACCAAACTTCAGAGTATTCGCTGGAACGAGAGGAAGCTAGTTCATCTTGGATAGCCTTGAATCGAGTAAGGAGCCAGGATGGCCCAGTAATGCGTTCTCCAAAGATGGACCAGTTGATAGAAATACTTTTCTCCTTTTCATAAAAGACCGAGAAGTATGCAGCAAGATCAATCGGCCGACCTGAAGTAAAGGGTTCTGGACAGCCGAGTGCTAAGCCATAAGTGTCGAAAGTAGGAGCCGAATGCAAATCCAAGGGGGTTCGGCAAAAATAAGGGAAATAAATTTGAAGGCACATTTGTAAAAACCACAAAACTCCACACCCTGAACTAATGATAACTCCTTCTTCGGACGGGAGGGGTTTAATAGATTCAAAAATCTCTCGGGATACGAAAGCAAGAAAATAAGTGCCGAGTGCTAATTTTTTGCCGTTGGCTAAAGCAACGGCGATTGGAAGAAAATCTCGGTTGATTTTTTGAGAACGGGTACAAAATAGGTTATGACAAAGCCAATACAAAATAAAGGCTATGTGTTCCTCACGGGTGACGAGATCAGGAGCCTGACCTGCAAAACGACGAATGAATTTGGTATATGCCAAATCCATTTTAGGATCAAGGTGGGCCTCAAAGTCATCGACGCCATCGGGACAATAAGCCATGGAAAGGGTAACACCATGAGGACGAAGGCCAACTATGGCCGCCACGTCGAGAAGAGTAGGAGTGAAAGGTCCTCCTCTAAAGAAAAAAGTGTTAGAAGTAGTAGACCAAAAATACAGAGCCGATGCCAAAAGCAGAGGATCGGCAATGGGTGGAGTTCGTGAAAGCTGGATAGCTTCATATATACCAACTTCACGCCATACATCGGAATAACATGCCTGGACTCGATCTAACCAGGCAATATAAGTGTCGGAGATACTTGGCCAAGTTCGGAGACTTCTTCCAACAGATGAAGAAGTAGTCCAGGAAGATAAATCAATGGATTTTGCCAGAAATGGAAGACCTTCCATCGAGAAAGGAAAATCTCCAGGAATAGGGTCCTCCAAAAACGAAGGGCCAAGGACGAGTCGAGAAGGGTCATTTTTGACGAATACACGGAGAAGAGTATAATCGATAGATGGAAAAGAAGGAAGTGGCGGAATGGAAGTCATTTGAAGTGAATAACAAAACAAAATGTAGAGATGAAAGTGGAAGGAAAAAAAAAAACCAGAAAGGAGTAGTAGGTTCGCCAAAAAAGAGAGAAGAAAATGAGATGTTAGCCGTCAGTAAGGGTTTTACGGAGTTTTAACTCATGATGGCATTATAAATGACCTAATTAATGCAGCACAAGAGACAAAAAGAAAATCAAATTATGGCCGTCAGAAGATGAAAAGACGGCTAGGAATAAGAGAGAGAAATCTGTTTGTTAATTTCGAGATTTGAATTAGAAATATATACGCCATCTACCGAACAAAAGTTCGGAAGCTGCCGAGGGGGCAATTGTTGATATCTCAAAAATCGCCCCTGTATGAGACCGGCGTATGAGAATTTTAAGAGAAACAGTAAACCGGGTGTTAGAAGTATACGCCGAAAAACTAAAATGCGGTTGTTGAAAAACCGCTTACGGTTGAGATTAGCCAGGAGTGGCCCGAAGAAAAAGGGCTGGCTGATCGTGGTAATAACTGAAGACCTTAGGCGGATACAATAAATTAACAAAAAAACGCCTTGGGAAAGGGGTCTTTTTCCCTTCAGAGAAAACAAGAAGACCATTTTCATTTCCTGCCTTAATTTCCTGTGTTTTCCTAGGAGTAGTCCAGTTGTAATTTCTTTTTTTCAGCATTTACTTAAGCTTTTAGGAATAGTTTAAGATAGATTTAGTCCTTGTAAGCCCGAATCTTCATATATATATATATATTTAATCCATTCAACTCATCAACCGACCTAAGCATTTTCTCGAATACATATTCGCTCGGCTCATCTTTTCGGCTCATCAGCCGAACCGAGTCTTTGTAGTGTTGTTTCGAACTCGGCTGATCCGATCCCTCGTCAGCCGAATCGTTTGATACAGTCTAGGGCGCAAATTTCGAGGGTCATCTTCAGGAAGCTGTTTTACCTTTTTGCACACATATCGAGAAGGTCCGGACCCGGTCAACGGTCTAGGAAAAACAGAGCACAACAGAGAGAAATCCAACAACTTCAAAAGGCACCACCCACTTCGGTTCGTTGCTAATTGCTAGAAAACCAAAGCAATTAAATGGTCGCCGTCGATTCGCCCAACCACTTCAGAAGGCACCACCCATTTTGGTTTGTTGCTAATTGCTAGAAAACCGAAGCAACTAAATGGTTGTCGTCAATTTTCCCAACTACAAGGTCAATTTGATAAAAACCTTCAAAATTGGCCCAATCTTGCAATTGGGGGTTGCAGCTTCATCGTAAAGTAGATTTTTATTGTCCCCTACGTCATTCTACCCTTCAATTAAAGTTTTTAAAGATTAATCTAATTTGAAACCCCTAGGTACAATATCTCCAATTTTGATCTTGGTTTCTATTATTCCCCATGAAGATGATATATCTTCCAAAACTCTAGTCTAGATTCACTTGGGGTATTCCAAAATTCTATTTTCCCAAGATTATTTCAAAACCTTAACTCGAAATATATGCAGAGTACTGGATCTTGACAAATAGGTAAGGTTGCAGTATGGGTTGCTAGTCAGCATGTTTTTAAAATGTTGGACTGAGTTGGAGCAGTTTTGGCGTGAAATAGACTCAAAAACAAACTCAGAAATCGAAACCAGCTCAAACAGTGCTTCTGGATGCACTTCCGGACGCTCAAAGTGGTTTAGGGCATCCGAATATTGTGAGCTGAGGACCTTGGTGGTTCCAGACCCTCTTTTGGGACTCCGAAATTAGGTACTGTAGCAGCCCGAAAGTTAGGCATAGTGATATGACAAGTGCCAAGGTATACGTGTATACATGTGACTCAGCATGGTTTCGGGCGCAGGTTCCGGACACCTGAATTGATTCGGGCGCAGACATGACAGAATTTGGACCATCGAATGCAGTGAGAGGGCGCCCGAAGGGATTTGGGCCATCGAATGCAGTGAGGGGTGCCGCGACAGGATTTGGACCGTCGAATTGTGGTTGACTTTTCTGAGCTTTCAGCGCCGACGATTGATCGGGGTAAGGGGATCGCGCCGTAGACAACGACTCCTACCCGTGTTCATGAGCTATAGAGGGGGACCACCAGCTAAACAGCTTTTGGATATTGTACTGAACTTCAGGGCTGACAAGGCCAGGGCCTTTTACTTGTACCTATGATTTGGGAGTTATAATTACTTGTACAGTGATATTTAGTAGATTCAGTTTTATATCTTGCTCTGATACCAGGGATAGCGCCGTAGATAGAGACTCCTACCCGTGTTCATGACTGTACTAGCTAGATAGCTTTTGGATATTGTACTGTACTTCAGGACTGACGAGGCCAGGACCTTTTACTTGTACCTATGTCTTGGGAGTTATGATTATTTGTACAGTGATATTTAGTAAATTCAGTTTTATATCTTGCTTTGATACATGTTTAGATGTGAACTCCTAGAAATTGTTATATGCTAGTTGTAGACTCCTAAGATTGCTACAAGTTAGGTTGGACGCTTCGTATGTGCAGAAATTTTTTGTACATACGGCGGTATATTGACGTACCCCGGGAGATTCCGCTGTGGACCTGGGGGCATGATAGATTAGATTAGTATCAAAGCTTAGGAATAGGTCAAGTGGACTTAGAAACCCTAGGCTTTGGCGGATCCTAGGATTAAGACGTGAGAGACGTGATTTGTAGTGAAAATCGATAGATAAAATTGTATGAACTCTTTAGAGAGAAATGAAGAGTGACTGAATGAGATGTGTCTTTTCTTGCTGGATGATTATGTTGGCTGCAGACAATATAATATCGCAGAGGAAAAAAAAATGTCCTTCTAGATTTTCATTGATTAGGTCGAGTTGTTTTTTTATGGTGTGATTAATATGTGCTTTACTTTTCAGGTGATTGCGATGCCTCGTCGAAGGCCACCATCGACCCGAGCTACCCCTGCACTGCCTGAGATGCCGGATCAGGTTGGGGCCAGTGAGGTGCCGTGTCAAGCGTGACCTAGCGAGACACAGGAGCTACGTGAGTAGCTAGTCAGCATGACAGAGCGATAGAGAGACAAGGGGAGTATATGCAGAGGATGTGCAACTTGTGGGCACGGCATGCGAGTATCCCACAGCGAGCCCCAGAGCAGCCGGCATCTCCACCGACTGCTCAGACTATTACACCGACGGCTCCAACACCTCCGACAGAGACTACTAATATTGCATCGATTGTTCAGACACCTCCTGCAGAGACTGCTATGGTTGCGCCGACAGTCGCCGCGGATACATCAACAGCATCCAAGGGGTTATTAGAGGCAGAGCAGGATAGGATGCGGGCGAGGTTGGCGAACTTCAGGAGGTTCGACCCACCCTGTTTCAGTGGTGAGAAAATAGAGCCCTGGGTAGTGGAGGCCTAGGTTGGAGGTATGAAGAGATTGTTTGAGGATCTGTTCATCCCTAAGAGGGATCAGATGCACTTGGCGGTTCACTGTCTTAAGGGTGACGCCCGTGCTTGGTGAAAGAGGGCTTAGGCGA
Organism: Puya raimondii; assembly: GCA_016920855.1. Classification (NCBI taxonomy): domain Eukaryota; kingdom Viridiplantae; phylum Streptophyta; class Magnoliopsida; order Poales; family Bromeliaceae; genus Puya; species Puya raimondii. The sequence goes on from JABWPP010000050.1 coordinate 138,055,246, forward strand.
GTAGGCCTGAGGATGACAAAATTCCGAGGGATGCTATTTGGCATGTATTTTCATAATAGTGTGAAGAAAAGTATGGAGAATAATTTGAAGAGATTGGGGGAGGACAGTCGCACAGTACAGGAGTACCTGAGGGAGTTCACCTGCCTTTTGAGCTGTGTACCGTTTGTAGCCCGAAATGAATGGCATAGAGCTGATCTGTTTGAGAGAGAATTATGGCCAGAGCTCTATCAGTTAGTACAGGTGCAATATCTCCAGACTCTAGATGCGTCAGTAGAGATGGCTTTAGCACATAGCGAGGCGTAGTTGTGATAAGGGAACAGGCAAAGGAGCTAGAGCATGGGAGAGATAGGAAGAGGTCTGCAGAGAGTGAGGCTGGGCCATCTAGTTCGAGGAGACTGTCGAGATATCCACAATCTCGCTTTCAGGGTCGTGGGTCCTTTGTGAGATGGAGGCCTGATGGATACAGGCAGCAGCAGCAGCAACAGCGGCAGGGACAGGAGCGGTGTGTTATTTGTGGAGGGCCGCATCAGCCGCATACCTGTGCACAGCGGGAGGGACGATATTTTTGCTATGGGCAGGCGGGGCATCGACGATCGACATGTCCCCAAGGAACTTCACCAACCCCGTCGATAGCATCTACTCCTCCGACTCCATGATAGCTGACGGGAGCTCCACCCGTATTCAACCATTCAGATCGAGTCCCAGCACCACACCCAGCAGAGAGGCAACCGCCCGCACTAAGTGGATGAGTATATGCGGCACAGGTGGAGTATGTATCTGCTGCCGTCACTGTAGTTGCGGGTATCGTTTTGATTCATAGTACTCGAGGTTTTCCTTTATTTGATACCGGTGCATCACATTCTTTTATTACTCAGGCATTTACACTACTGCATGAACTAGAGATAGAGTTATTAGCACATGCACGGGAGGTCCAGATTTCTGAGCATACATTGCATGTAGAGATGTTACATGTCTTATCCAATGCAGTTGGGACAGTGAATTATACCCGCGGACCTGTTGGTTCTGAGACAGTTGCGGGACTTTGATGTGGTTTTAGAGATGGACTGGCTCGCTTGCTATTTTGCGACCATAGACTATGGAAAGAGGACAATAGTTTTTCACAAGTCAGGTAGGAGGAGTTTGTGTATAGGGGTTGTCAGAGTACCCTGATTGCCACGATGATCTCTATATAGAGAGTGAGGCATATGATGAGCCATGGATGTATAGCCTTTTTAGCAACAGTTGTAGAGGTGCCTACGGCAGCTCCGAGGCTCGAGGATATTCTTATAGTCCGAGAGTTTCTGGATGTATTCCCTCCTGAGTTACCTAGTACGCCGCTGGATAGGAAAATAGAGTTTGTAATTGACGTAGTCCCGAAAACTGCGCCAATCTCGAAGGCACCCTACAAAATAGCACCAGCAGAGTTAAGAGAGTTAAAGGCACAGCTTTTGAATTTGATGGATAAAATATTTGTGAGACCCAGTGTGTCACCTTGGAGAGAGTCTATGCTATTTGTAAAGAAGAAAGATAGATCAATGAGACTGTGTGTGAATTACAAAGAACTGAATAAAGTAACCATCAAAAATAAGTATCCTTTGCCGCGCACCAACGATCTCTTTAATCAGCTACAGGGATCTTGTATTTACTCGAAAATTGACTACAGTCAGGGTATCATCAGTTGAAGATAAAGCTTGAGTATGTTCCCAAGACGGTATTCAGGATGCGGTACGAATATTATGAGTTCACTGTGATGCCATTTGGACTGACGAATTCCCTAGCCGCATTTATGGATATGATGAACAGAGTGTTCCAGCCGTGCTTGGATCAGTTCGTAGTGGTATTCATTGATGATATTCGGATTTACTCTTGAAGTAATGTTGAGCATGAGGAGCACTTGAGGCTTGTGTTACAAATTCTGAGAGAGAAGAAATTATTTGCCAAGCTGAAGAAGTGTGAGTTTTCGCTTCAGGAGGTTACATTTTTGGGCCAAGTGATTTTAGCAACTGGTGTCACGGTAGACCCAAAGAAGATTGATGCTATTCAGAATTGGCCCAGACCGATGACTGTGATAGAGATACGGAGCTTTCTTGGACTGGCAGGATACTACCGTCGATTTGTGGAAGGCTTCGCTAAGCTTTCTACACCCCTCACTCGACTGACTCGCAAATAAATTAAGTATATCTGGAGTGAGAATTATCAGAGGAGTTATGAGGAGCTGAAGACCAGATTGATGACAGCTACGATCCTTGCCCTTCTAGTCATGGGGGAAGGATTTGTAATTTATAGTGATGCATCACACAGTGGCTTGGGATGTGTGTTAATGCAGCATGGCAGGGTTATTGCTTATAGTTTGCAGCAATTAAAGAAATATAAGAAGAATTACTCTATGCATGATTTGGAACTCACCGCTGTAGTGTTTGCACTGAAGCTTTGGCGTCACTATCTTTACGAAGAGCATTAGGAGTTCTACACCGATCATAAGAGTCTCAAGTATTTGTTTACATAGAAAGAGTTAAACTCGAGACAACATCGGTGGCTGGAGCTACTGAAGGATTATGATGTGACAATCTTGTATCATCCCGGCAAGGCTAACGTGGTAGCTAACGCATTGAGCAGCAAATCGATACAAAATCTGAGTTTGATGATCACAGGATAGACGCCATTACTAGAGGAGATAAGGCAACTTGAGTTAGAGGTTGTATCCCTTGGGGTCTCTGCAAGACTTTTGACCTTGGTCTTGCAGCCCACTCTGTTGGATAAGATTAGGGAGAAACAGAGTGAGGACCCACATTTGATGAGGATCCGAGTAGGCATTGAGGGCAGGCAGGGGAGTATAGTTTTGATTTCTCTGAAGTTCTTCGATTTAGAGATCCGCGAGGAGATATTGAGAAAGGCTCACAGTTCTCTTTATACTGTTCAGCCATGAGGTACTAAGATATATAAGAATTTAAAGGCACACTACTGGTGGACTGGGATGAAAAGAGATATTGGAAGATTTGTGGCTCAGTGTTTGACTTGTTAGTAAGTAAAAGCAGAGTATCGACTTTCTGCTAGCAAGCTTCACCAATTCCAGTTTGGAAATGGGATATGATCACGATGGATTTTGTTGTTGGACTACCACAATCTTAGGGCGAACATGATGCTGTATGGATTATAGTGGATAGACTAACAAAGTCTGCACATTTTATATCGGTTCAGACTATATGGTCTAGAGAGAGGCTTTCTCAGGTTTACATTGATGAGATAGTGAGGTTACATGGAGTGCCTATCTCGATTGTATCAGATAGAGACCTGAGATTTGTATCACACTTTTGGAGGAGCTTACTACCTTGAGAACCCAGCTACATTTCAGCACTACCTTTCACCCATAGACTGACGGACAGTCAGAGAGGATGATACAGATATTAGAGGATATGCTTAGATCTTACGTCCTTGATTTTGGAGGAGGATGGTGTTGACACTTAGCATTGGCGGAGTTTGCATACAATAATAGCTACCAGGCGAGTATCCAGGTGGCTATGTTTGAGGCATTGTATGGACGGAAGAGGCATTGTATGGATAGAAGTGTCGATCACCCTTTCATTTGAGTGAAGTTGGTGAAAGAAACACTTTGGGCCCCAACATTTTATTAGAGACAGAGGAAAAAGTAAAGATCGCACGACCATCTCGTGACCGCCCAAAGTCGACAGAAGAGCTATACAGATACACGTCGACGATACCCAGAGTTTCAAATTGGTGATCATGTATTCCTAAAGGTCTCGCCATCTCGAGGGATTCGCAGATTTGGGATTTGCGGGAAACTCAGTCCGCGATATACAAGCCACTTTGAGATTTTGGAGTGAGTCGAACCAGTGGCCTATCGGATTGCACTGCCGCCGAGATTAGCAGATGTTCACGATGTGCTCCATGTCTCAGCTTTGAGGAGATACATCTTTGATCCCTCGCATGTGATTAATTTTTTTCCGCTAGAGTTGACTGAGGATTTGAGTTATGAGGAGCAACCAGTCCGAATTCTAGCTCGAGAAGAGAAAGAATTGTGGAACCAGGTCATTCCATACGTGAAAGTACTCTGAAGCAACCATGAAGAGCGAGAGGCAACTTGGAAGCTGGAGAAAGTGATGAGAGTCCTACCCCTACCTATTTAAGGATTTGGATTGAGGTTCGTAATTTTAGTTTTGGGGATGAAACATTTTTAAAGGAGGGGAGGATGTAGAGTACTAGACCTTGACAAATAGTAAGGTTGCAGTATGGATTGTTAGTCAGTATGTTTCTAGAATGCTGGACTGAGTTGGAGCCTTTTGGGTGTGAAATAGACGTGAAAATGGACTCAGAAATCGAAACCAGCTCAAAATGTGCTTCTGGATGCACTTTCGGACGTCCAGAAGTGGTTTGTGGCGCCCGAATGTTGTGAACTGAGGACTTTTGTGGTTTCGAACCCTCTTTTTGGGACTCCGAATTAGGCACTGTAGTAGCCCGAAAGTTAGGCACAGTTATGTGACATGTGTTAGGGTATACGTGTATACAGGTGACTCAGCATGGTTTCGAGCGCAAGTTTCGGACGCCCTAATTAATCTGGGCACAGACGCGACAGAATTTGGACCGTCAAATGTAGTGAGGGGACACTTGAAGGGAATTGTTTGATAGGTTTCGTACACCCGAATAAGGCTTCCGGGTGCTCGAAACTAGGTGTTTTGGCTGAGGTGAGAGTGTTTGTAACTTAGAGGGCTTTTTAGCATATTGATAGATAGACACCCTAAGCATTCTCCCTTCTTATCTTCTCCACCAGCACGTTCTAGAGAGAGAAAGAGGGAAAGAGGAGGAGAGCACTTGGGTTATTCGACAAGCCAATCGAGAACGCATGCACAAAGGATTTTTCTGGCGCGACGACATCGAGGTTGGTATTAAAGTATTATTATTTTCTCATTAGGACTTTTATAGTGAATTTTTTATAGTACTTTTTAGGAGAGGAGATTTTAATGGGAATTTTGTGAAATTGGGAGTAGAAATCTGTCACGCCCCGCCGTGCCTTAACACCAACTAGGTGGAAGGACAAACCGCACGAGCGCGTGCCCCAGACCCGCCGAACGAATAGAGTCTCTTCTACCGCCCAAGGCGTCACAACACAAGCATATCCACGATGTTCAAACTAAGAACGGAGTACAAGAGTTGCACAAGGAAAGCATCAATATAAAAAAGTTCTATTTCTATTACATCACATTGCACATTTATACATGCCCAAATTTTTTTTTTCTTTTATTCCATACACCATGTTCCAAAACAATAGAATATACAAGTTATATACATGTAATAAAAATCCCCTATACTATCAAAGTCCAAGACTAGGGGTACAACTCTATGTATCACCAAAATAGAAGGGCCGCTATCTAGAGAGCCAAACCCTTGCCTCGCTCCGCCGCCTCACTCGCGGAAGGACCTGAAAAACGTGGGGTGAGAACTATAAATATAGTTCCCAGTGGGTAAGGCCACCCAAGAGAGAAGCTCGACCCACCAGGTCCAAAAAAACACCATATGCATAAGTTAGATCACAAATAACTATGCAAGAAATATTTACATACTTGTAAATCAACATAAAGGATGCAACCAAATAAAATGTAAATTTTCATTCTCTCCTAGGTTCATCCTATATTTCACATTGACCAAGTTCAACTACTTGTCATTTACTTATGATTTCGGAATAGCTGTCTCACCATAATTGTTCCAACATCCAAGGAGTGAAATTATCACCTCCGAGTTCGGGTAGCGAAATCGTCGCATACCCGGGATAGCAAAATCGTCGCATACCCCATCTCAACACCGCCATCACATGGAACAGGTGGCGAACTCGTCGCATACCCGGGATAGCAACCTCGTTGCACATCCCATTTCAACACCGCCATCACATGGCACAGGTAGCGAACTCGTCGCATACCCGGGATAGCAACCTCGTTGCACATCCCATTTCAACACCGCCATCACATAGCACAGGTAGCGAACTCGTCGCATACCCGGGATAGCAACTTCGTCGCACATCCCGTCTCAACACCGCCAACTCATGGCACGGGTAGCGAAATCGTCGCATACCCGGGATAGCAAACTCGTCGCACATCCCATTCCAACACCGCCAACTCATGGCATGGGTAGCGAAATCGTCGCATACCCGGGATAGCAAAATCGTCGCACATCCCATCTCAATATTTTACACTTGCCAACCTAAGTCTCATGACCCTAGGTTCAAGTCACTAAGTCTCACCTATGTTCAATGACATTAGTTTACTTTCTCATTCACAACCTAGGTTCCATAACGCTAGGTTCCAATCTCATGTCCAACCTATGTTCAATAACACTAGGTTCCATTCTCATGCCCAACCTATGTTCAATAACACTAGGTTCCAATCAGACATGTTCCAACCTATGTTCAATAACACTAGGTTCCAATCATACATGCAACCATGCAACAAGTATAGATAATACAAATATACTTGAATTTTATAACATGCAATAGGAGCTCATGGCTCTACCTATCATGATTTTTATATTTGCCAACATGCAAGTCTTAGGGTTCACCATACATACCATTTTATCTTTAAATGGATATTTACCCTAGACATGGAAGTGACATAATCACTTCGGTAAACACAAACCCACCTCAAGAGCTTCCGAATTCTTGTATTCTTTGAGCTCCTAGGTCTCCAAGCCTTGAGTTCTTGCTTCAACCCAAGCTTCTACAAGAAAATAGTTCGTTACTCATTACGAACCCTATAATCAACTCAATACATGAAATCAAGTGTTCTAACATGATTTTCCTTGCCTCAATTGCAATTTTCGAAGGTTCAAATATTTTTAGAACCTCCCATGGCAAAAGCCCCAAATCTACTTAGTGTTTGCATGCATGCAACCCAAACCCTAGATTTCATGGCCAATCTTCCACCATTTGTGGTTGAGATTGCTTAGGGTTTCCAAAAACCTCATCTTAAAAGATTAAATTGAAGGTTTAAATCCTAAATCACAAGAACTCACCTCAAAGCCCTAGCTCCCAAACTTCTTCTTGCACCAAGAAGCTCCAAATCCACCTTAGAAGCTTTTTCCAAGGTCAAATCCTCCACTTCTCCAAACTTTGGAGAGATCTCTAGAGAGAGAAAGTGAGGGAGAGGGAGAGGGAATGAGAGGAAATGAAGAAGTAATGAGGAGAGAGGTCTCAACCCTCAATACATAGCCCTCCTCTGTGGAATTACCAAAATACCCCTCACTGGGCATTCTGCCTCAGCCGGGTCCGGACCTTGCAAAGGGGTCCGGACCCCGCACAGGTGACAGTCCACCGCGCAGGCCGGGTCCGGACCTTGGTGTCCGGGTCCGGAACCCGTACGCACCCCAACTCGGAAGCCAGCTCAGGTCCGGACCGTGACATCCGGGTTCGGACCGTAACTGCCCGCGGACTTCATTGTCCGGACCCCAGCTTCCAGGGTACGGACCCCGTGAGCAGTTTTGCTCCACTTAGTCCCTTTTTCATAATTTTTTGATTTCTGGGTTTCCACTCGCACCCACAATGTTCCGAAACCTTCGGAACCCAATTCCACACCAGCCATTATCGGCTTCCATCGAACTTTATCAAATTTAGCAAAGTTCGCTACGACGCACCGAAATTCCGAGTGCTACATTCCTCCCCCCTTAAAGAGAGTTTCGGCCGCGAAACTAAATCATACCTCAGCTGGACTCAGCGAAGAGGTAAGGAACCCGCTCCTTCATTGAGCTTTCCAATTCCCACGTAGCTTCTCGCTCACCGTGATTCGTCCATTGTACCTTTATATAAGGAATTTTACGGTTCCTCAAACTTTTCACCTCGCGATCCATGATACACAAGAAAAACTCCTCATAAGTCATATCCTCATGAAGCTCCATAGGCACATACTCGAGGACGTGCGCCGGATCATACATGTACTTGCGGAGCGTCGATACATGGAACACATTGTGTATCCCCGCAAGTTTTGGCGGCAAAGCTAGCCGATATGACTCAACTTACACCGAACACCAAATCGCTTTACCCCTCTCATGGGCGATACTTTCAAGAAGACGCGATCTCCTACTGCGAATTCTAAATCTCGTCGATGCCGATCCTTATAACTCTTTTGTCTGGATTGCGCCGTCAATAACCGTTCACGTGCCAAGCGGACCTTTTCCTCCGCTTCACGCAACACATCCGGTCCTAAGACCCTTCTCTCGCCGACCTCGCTCCAATGGATAGGAGAGCGGCATTTCCTTCCATACAAGGCCTCAAACGGTGCCATACCGATGCTAGATTGATAGCTATTATTGTAAGCAAATTCAGCCATCGGTAAATGAATAGGCCATGCACCCTTGAAGTCCAACACGTACGCTCGCAGCATATCCTCCAAAATCTGAATTGTCCTTTCTGATTGACCGTTAGTTTGAGGATGAAATGCTGAACTAAAATCGAGCCGTGTACCCAAAGTTTCTTGCAAACTTTTCCAAAAATGCGATGTAAAATGGGGATCTCGATCTGAAACTATCGAGGTCGGGACACCGTGCAACCGCATAATCCCGTCCAGGTAGACTTGTGCTAACTTGTCTCCTGACCAAGTGGTGTGGATTGGCAAAAAGTGTGCTGACTTTGACAAACGATCCACCACCACCCAAATCACGTCGTGGCCACTTTGCGATCGAGGTAGGCCCACAACGAAGTCCATTGCTATATTCTCCCACTTCCAAACTGAAATGGGTAACCCTTGCAATTTCCCTGCTGGAAAGCGACGTTCGGCCTTCACTTGTTGGCATACTAGACATTGTGCCACAAAGCGTCCAACATCAAGTTTCATCCCCGGCCACCAATAATGCAATTTAAGATCCTGATACATTTTGGTGCCGCCCGGGTGAATCGCATAGGGAGAAGTGTGAGCTTCCTTCAAGATCTCCCTACGAATGTCCTCGACTTTAGGCATGCACAATCGATTTCGAAATCGAATGGCGCCCTTCGAGTCCACATGAAAATCACCGGCGTGCCCACTCTCGATAGCACTCCACACCTTTTGCAGTTCCGGATCACCGGATTGCTTTTCTTTTATTTGCTCCAACAAGGTTGGCCAAATCTCGAGATTCATAAGTCTAGCGGGGACGCCCCGGGCCACGACTTCCAAGTCAAACCGGCCCATTTCCTTGATTAACGGTATTTGTCCCGTCATCTCAATACTTCTCCACGGATTTTCTACTGAGCGCATCGGCCACCACATTGGCTCTACCGGGGTGGTACAATATGGTTAAGTCGTAATCCTTTATCAACTCCAACCATCTCCGCTGCCTCAAGTTCAACTCCTTTTGAGTGAATAAGTACTTTAAGCTTTTATGATCCGTGTACACCTCACAATGTTTCCCGTATAAATAGTGTCTCCACAACTTAAGTGCGAAGACCACTACTGCAAGCTCTAGGTCGTGGGTGGGGTAATTCTGCTCATAGCTCTTCAGCTGACGAGAGGCATATGCTATCACTTGTCCTCTTTGCATAAGCACACACCCAAGACCACGCCGTGATGCATCACTATACACCACAAAGCCCTCCCCCGCAATCGGCAAGGCGAGAACCGGAGCCGAAGTCAAACTTTCCTTTAGCTCCTTAAAGCTTTGGTCGCATTCCTCGCTCTAAACATATTTGGCTCCCTTGCGGGCAGGACGCGTTAGTGGACAGGAGATTTTTGAAAATCCCTTCACGAACCGCCGATAGTACCCCGCAAGACCCAAAAAGCTTCGTATTTCCGTGACATTGGTCGGGCGAGGCCAATCCTTGATTGCCTCAACTTTCATAGGGTCCACCGATACTCCTCCCGCGGAGATCACATGACCCAAGAAAGCGACCTCACGAATCCAAAATTCGCACTTCTTCAACTTGGCGAATAGCTTGTTCTCTCGAAGAACTTGAAGCACAATCCTTAGGTGCTCATTATGTTCCTCTTCACTCCGAGAGTAGACAAGAATATCATCTATGAACACAACCACAAATTGATCCAATAGTGGTTTGAACACACAGTTCATTAAATTCATGAACGCTGCCGGAGCATTAGTAAGCCCGAAAGGCATAACCGTGAATTCATAGTGTCCATACCGCGTCCTAAACGCGGTCTTATGCACATCCTCCGGTTTAATCTTCAACTAGTGATAACCGGATTGCAAGTCAATCTTGGAATACACCCGAGACCCATGCAACTGATCGAATAAGTCATCAATTCGAGGTAACGGGTACTTATTCTTGACGGTCACTTTGTTCAACTCGCGGTAATCCACACATAACCGCAGCGAACCGTCTCTTTTTCCGCACAAATAGAACAGGGGCTCCCCAAGGTGACACACTTGGCTTTACGAAACCCTTTTCCATCAAATCTTGTAATTGTGCTTTCAATTCCTTTAGCTCCGCAGGTGCCATCCTGTACAGGGCCTTAGAAATTGGCGCCGTACCCGGGAGCAAATCGATCACGAATTCTATTTCCCGGTCCGGTGGCATTCCGGGTAGCTCCGCCGGAAATACATCCGGGAACTCTTGGACCACAGGAATGTCCTCGAGTCTCAACACTTCCTTTCGGTCATCCACTGTCGTCGCTAAGTAAGCGATGCAACCACTAGCAATAAGCTTTCTTGCTTGCGACGTGGACACCATTGACGCAAAGAGCGAACTCTTGCAACCACGGTACACAAACTCTTTGTGCCCGGGTTCTTTAAACCTCACTATCCGGCTCTCACAATCAATAGTAGCGTGATATTTCGAGAGCCAATCCATTCCTAGGATTAAGTCATACTCATTCATTCGACTTAACACCAGCAAATCAGCTGGCATGATCCAGTTTTCAACCCTCACTGGACAATCTACACACGCGTGATGTACACAAAAGGTGTGTTCAGGTACTTGCACAGTTCTTGCATGCGTGGCTTCTATAATTTCTATTCCATGTGCAATAGCAAATGATCGAGCAATGAATGAATGCGATACTCCAGTATCAAACAAAGCTCTACATCGAATGCTTTTAATTAACACAATACCTGCCACGACATCCTCCTGGGCAGAAGGCTCCTCCACCTGCGAGGCGAACACCCGACCACTGGGCGCTGGTCGTTGGCCCTCGGCTGGTCTCGGTGGTTGTGTACGGCCAGCCGCCATTGCCGCGGGTGGGATGCCCGCAAGCTGTCTCGGCGATGCAAATGCCGATGCCGACGACGGTGCCCGGCCATCATCCATCGGACAATTGTACCGCATATGTCCCGGCTGTCCGCACTTTTAGCACCGGCCCTCACGGTAATCACACTGTTGAGGGTTGTGGGGGCCGCTACAAATCGGGCACCGCCCGGGACCCTCGCGACTGGTTCTCCGACTGCGAGTGCTTCGGGGGCCGCTTAGAGCTAGATTGCCCACCCGAGCCACCCGCCGGTCATTTCTTTCCCTTGTCTTTATCCTTTTCCTTCTCTCTTTCCCAAGACTCGCGCTCCTCGCGCGCATAAGCATTCCCGTGCTCTACCCAAAGAGCACGGTCCAAGACCTCCGCAAAGGTCTGTAGCTTGAGGGCGTGCACCGCCCGAAAGATCTCCGGTCGAAGCCCGCGCACGAAGCAGTTGACCTTGTCCAACTCTCCGCGGACAACGTGCGGTACGCAATTAATAATGTACGAGAACTCCATCTCGTACTCGCGCACGGTGCGGTTCCCTTGCTTCAACTTTCGGAACCTTTCTTGGAGTTTCCTTTTCTCACTATCGGGGAAGTAGGCGGCGAACACCATACCCCGAAACTCCTCCCACGTCGGTGGCGGAAGGCTAGAGAGTCGATCACGCCGGACTCCCTTCCACCACACCTTCGCCGATCGCTCTAGACAATGAGCGGCGAGATGTACCTTGTCCCTCTCCAAGGTATATAGATCCTCGAAGAGCGTCTCAATAGCATCGATCCATGTTTCCACGTCCCATGGATCCACGTTCTCCCCGTTGAAGATAGGCGGGTTGAACTTTTTAAACCTCATGAGAGCCGCAAGTGCGCGCTCTCGCTCCGCATCCTCCATCGCAGAATCGGGCATAGGAGCACCCGACCCACCAGCTACAATCGGTGATGCCGGTGGCGCCACAGCCGGCGCCGGTGTCACCTCCTCCCTAACCACAGCCGCTTGCTGCGCCATCTCGTCCTGGAGCTTTTTAATTTGCTCCTCCTTTCGCTGCATGGCTTCGGCCTGCCGCCGAACCACGCCCATCAACTCGGTCAACTGATCACGAAGACCTGAGTTCTCGCCCTCCCCGTGTTGTTCGGGAGCCGCGCTGGATCCTCCGAGCCCAGCCCTCGTAGGAGGCCGTCCACGTACCATTATCTCCTGAAAACACAACGACTTTGGTCATTTCGTGACATTCAAAGTCGTTTGTAACACAACGTTTCACGAAAAATAACGTGAACCCAATCTAGGCGAAAGTCACACAAGGGTCCTTATTCCCCTCACTTGGTTTTATGTTGTCGGCCGCCAACACGAACACACTTGGTGAAGAATAAGACACACCTCGAATCTACCTCTATTTCCAACTAGAGATATAAGGACATAACCCAATCACTTATCTTTCACCACAATCAAAGATCTCGTCACTCACGAGCCTACACTCCTAGGGTCTTTTCCTCCTAGGGTTTTTTAGGTCCACCTAGACCGTTTCTATGCTCTGATACCACCTCAGTCTGTCACGCCCCGCCGTGTCTTAACACCAACTAGGTGGAAGGACAAACCGCACGAGCACGTGCCCCAGACCCGCCGAACGGATAGAGTCTCTTCTACCGCCCAAGGCGTCACAACACAAGCATATCCACGATGTTCCAACTAGGAACGGAGTACAAGAGTTGCACAAGGAAAGCATCAACATAAAGAAGTTCTATTTCTATTACATCACATTGCACATTTATACATGCCCAAATTTTTCTTTTCTTTCATTCCATACACCATGTTCCAAAACTATGGAATATACAAGTTACATACATGTAATGAAAATTCCCTATACTATCAAAGTCCAAGACTAGGGGTACAACTCTATGTATCACCAAAATGGAAGGACCGCTATCTAGAGAGCCAAACCCTTGCCTCGCTCCGCCGCCTCACTCGCGGAAGGACCTGAAAAACGTGGGGTGAGAACTATAAACATAGTTCCCAGTGGGTAAGGCCACCCAAGAGAGAAGCTCGACCCACCAGGTCCAAAGAAACACCATATGCATAAGTTAGATCACAAATAACTATGCAAGAAATATTTACATACTTGTAAATCAACATAAAGGATGCAACCAAATAAAATGTAAATTTTCATTCTCTCCTAGGTTCATCCTATATTTCACATTGACCAAGTTCAACTACTTGTCATTTACTTATGATTTCGAAATCGCCGTCTCACCATAATTGTTCCAACATCCAAGGAGTGAAATTATCACCTCCGAGTTCAGGTAGCGAAATCGTCGCATACCCGGGATAGCAAAATCGTCGCATACCCCATCTCAACACCGCCATCACATGGCACAGGTAGCGAACTCGTCGCATACCCGGGATAGCAACCTCGTTGCACATCCCATTTCAACACCGCCATCACATGGCACAGGTAGCTAACTCGTCGCATACCCGGGATAGCAACTTCGTCGCACATCCCGTCTCAACACTGCCAACTCATGGCACGGGTAGCGAAATCGTCGCATACCCGGGATAGCAAACTCGTCGCACATCCCATTCCAACACCGCCAACTCATGGCATGGGTAGCGAAATCGTCGCATACCCGGAATAGCAATTCGTCGCACATCCCATCTCAACACTGCCAACTCATGGCACGGGTAGCGAAATCGTCGCATACCCAGGATAGCAAACTCGTCGCACATCCCATTCCAACACCGCCAACTCATGGCATGGGTAGCGAAATCGTCGCATACCCGGAATAGCAAAATCGTCGCCCATCCCATCTCAACATTTTACACTTGCCAACCTAAGTCTCATGACCCTAGGTTCAAGTCACTAAGTCTCACCTATGTTCAATGACATTAGGTTTACTTTCTCATTCACAACCTAGGTTCCATAACGCTAGGTTCCAATCTCATGTCCAACCTATGTTCACTAACACTAGGTTCCATTCTCATGTCCAACCTATGTTCAATAACACTAGGTTCCAATCATACATGTTCCAACCTATGTTCAATAACACTAGGTTCCAATCATACATGCAACCATGCAACAAGTATAGATAATATAAATATACTTGAATTCTATAACATGCAATAGGAGCTCATGGCTCTACCTATCATGATTTTCATCTTTGCCAACATTCAAGTCCTAGGGTTCACCATACATACCATTTTATCTTTAAATGGATATTTACCCTAGACATGGAAGTGACCTAATCACTTCGGTAAACACAAACCCACCTCAAGAGCTTCCGAATTCTTGTATTCTTTGAGCTCCTAGGTCTCCAAGCCTTGAGTTCTTGCTTCAACCCAAGCTTCTACAAGAAAATGGTTCGTTACTCATTACGAACCCTATAATCAACTCAATACATGAAATCAAGTGTTCTAACATGATTTCCCTTGCCTCAATTGTAATTCCCGAAGGTTCAAATATTTTTAGAACCTTCCATGGCAAAAGCCCCAAATCTACCTAGGGTTTGCATACATGCAAGCCAAACCCTAGATTTCATGACCAATCTTCCACCATTTGTGGTTGAGATTGCTTAGGGTTTCCAAAAATCTCATCTTAAAGGATTAAATCTAAGGTTTAAACCCTAAATCACAAGAACTCACCTCAAAGCCCTAGCTCCCAAGCTTCTTCTTGCACCAAGAAGCTCCAAATCCACCTTAGAAGCTTTTCCCAAGGTCAAATCCTCCACTTCTCCAAACTTTAGTGAGATCTCTAGAGAGAGAAAGTGAGGGAGAGGGAGAGGGAATGAGAGAAAATGAAGAAGTAATGAGGAGAGAGGTCTCAGCCCTCAATACATAGCCCTCCTCTGTGGAATTACCAAAAAACCCCTCACTGGGCATTCTGCCTCAGCCGGGTCCGGACCTTGCAAATGGGGTCCGGACCCCGCACAGGTGACAGTCCACCGCGCAGGCCGGGTCGGACCTTGGTGTCCGGGTCCGGAACCCGTACGCACCCCAACTCGGAAGCCAGCTCGGGTCCGGACCGTGACATCCGGGTCCGGACCGTAACTGCCCGCGGACTTCATTGTCCGGACCCCAGCTTCCAGGGTCCGGACCCTGTGAGCAGTTTTGCTCCACTTGGTCCCTTTTTCATAATTTTTTGATTTCCGGGTTTCCACTCGCACCCACAATATTCTGAAACCTTCGGAACCCAATTCCACACCAGCCATTATCGGCTTCCATCGAACTTTATCAAATTTAGCAAAGTTCGCTACGACGCACCGAAATTCCGAGTGCTACAAAATCGATCTATGCATGATTTAGGAATCGGATTTCGTTGAATTTTGTCGTAGGATTTTCCAAGTGATTTTCAGGTGTTGTTGCTGTCGTACGGACAGTGAGACCGCAGCGGGGCACCTCATTTTTCGTCATCTATTCCTTTCCTAGGATTAGCGATCCAAGTGGGTTCTGTGTTGTCGAAAACGGCGTACTTCTTTCTATGCCTTCCCTGCACAATGTATTGTTGCACTATCTAGTAGCGGGGATGGATAGTGATTGAGCATTCATGCAATTATGATTCTATTCAGATTACATGGATAGTAGGTTGAGTTATTGTAGATTGTTGGGTTCCTACTGTTATTCTATATTGCACGTATATTGATGAAACTGAGAGAGCCATTGGACATCATGAGTATAGATAGTAAGATATATTTGATGTTGAGAAATATGATAGATGCCATGGGATAGTCGACGTTTTGGACATTGAGATGTATATGTTTATGCTGAGGGCACCTACATAGTTACTTGTGATATTTTGATCATTGAATTGACTATAGCCTGCAGAGCCACATTGAACTTTACGGTGACACGTGCTATGAGACTCGGTAGGGGTCGCTCCCCTTCGAGTGCCGCTCCGGATATTGGCCAGCGATAGTAGAGACAATAGCCTATGTGTTGATGGCTCACCTGCGGAAGTGTGGTCCGGGCAGTAGACAGATGCAGGCTTGATCGGACTGATGAGTTGGTCGGTACGATTGGGTCTTATAACTTTGCTTATTCGATATTCAGTTGACGCACAATGACTTTTGCCACTATACTGACTTACATAGAGATAATCTGAAGTGCATTTACTTCTTCATTACTGTAGAGCCACATTGAACTTTACGGTGACACGTGCTATGAGACTCGGTAGGGGTCGCTCCCCTTCGAGTGCCGCTCCGGATATTGGCCAGCGATAGTAGAGACAATAGCCTATGTGTTGACGGCTCACCTGCGGAAGTGTGGTCCGGGCAGTAGACAGATGCAGGCTTGATCGGACTGATGAGTTGGTCGGTACGATTGGGTCTTATAACTTTGCTTATTCGATATTCAGTTGACGCACAATGACTTTTGCCACTATACTGACTTACATAGAGATATTCTGAAGTGCATTTACTTCTTCATTACTGTAGAGGCACGATAGTATAATATTTATCAAATCAGTTCATATTTTATACTCTGTTACTCTCTCTTTATTGATCTTTACTGCTTATTTACTATTCTTGGCTCTAGTAGGCCTAGTGAGTGGGCCGTGGTTATCGTCGACCGTACCTACTGGGAACTGCTGTTTAGTAGTTCTCATGCCCTCCTATGGTTTACTTTTCTGAGCCTTCTGGGCCGATGATTGATCGGGGTAAGAGGATCACGCTGTAGATAGAGACTCCTACCCGTGTTCATGAGCTGTAGAGGGGGACCACCAGCTAGATAACTTTTGGATATTGTACTGTACTTCAGGACTGGCGAGCTTTTACTTGTACCTATGTTTTAGGAGTTATGATTATTTGTACAGTGATATTTAGAAGATTCAATTTTATATCTTGCTCTGATATCTGGGATCGCGCCATAGATAGCGACTTCTACCTGTGTTTATGAGCCGTAGAGGGGGACCACCAGCTAGATAGCTTTTGGATATTATATTGTACTTCAGGACTGGCGAGGCCAGGGTCTTTTACTTGTACCTATGTTTTGGGAGTTATGATTACTTGTACCGTGATATTTAGTATATTCAGTTTTATATCTTGCTCTGATACATATTTAGTTGTGGACACCTAGCAATTGTTGTATGCTAGTTGTAGACTCCTAGAATTGCTACAAGTTAGGTTAGATGCTTCGTATGTGCAGAAAATTTTTGTACGCATGGCAGTCTGTTGACGTACCCCGGTGGCTTCCGCTGTGGACTTGTGGCATGACAATATAAGAAACTCATCTTAGCTCACTTATTAGTATGGACCTCTCTTGGTTAAGAGCTTGCTCCTTCCCTCAAGAAACTTCTTCCAAATTCAATAGCCTCCACAATCTCCAATTTAGAAGAGGGATTGCTAGAGAGAGAGAGAGAGATAGGGTTTTAGAAAAAGAAATGGACTTCTCTTACGGGAGGAGAAAATGAGGAAGAAAAGGCTGTGCGGAGTTATATATAGGGTTGCACAATTACAACTTAATTCTCCAAAGAAGAGAATTTACAATTCTATAGATTTAGCTCCTAGACTGCTGGAAGTCTGATCTTCCTATTGGAAGTCCTGATCTTGAAAGATCTCCCCGAACTACACAGGTAAGGTCCGAACTTCCTTGTGGAAGTCTGAATCCAGAAAATGTAATTTTGCTGTCACACAACTAAAGTCCGGACTTCCTGTCGGAGATCCAGATCCCGAAGGTTTGCTACTAGTTTTCGAACTGAAGGTTTGGACTTCCTCCCTAGGGTCCGGACTCTGAAATTTGGAGATTGAATAGTAACTTCAAAATCCGAACTTCTTTACCATAATCCGGATTTCGAAGGTCTGGGGACTGTAATCAGTTTTGATTTCAAAATTTTGCTTTCGTCTTGTTTATGCTCCAACTCAACTCCAATTCATCCAAAATCCTAATAACTCTTCACAAATAACATAATATACTATTTTTGCCTGCAATTTGTCCAATTTGGTAGGTGCTTTTATGTTCTCGCCTATCGAGACGTAGACATAGAATATCATCTATGAACAAAGCACAAATGGTATTCCAATTAGTGGTTTTGAACACACGTTCATTTAGTCCATGAACGCCGTCGTCTCGGTTGGGCATGTAGCCCGCAAAAGAAGTTTCTAACTTCGGTTGAAATTCATAATGGCATCCATACGTACATGTCCTAAACAGCGAGCAGCTTTTTTCATGTCTTATGACCATTCTGTACAACTAATTTCTTTAGGCTTCTGCAGTCTGACAATATGGTGATACAAGAATGGCATAATAATTCTGTGCTAATCATAGGTCACCCAGAGATACCCGTGCAAATCTGATCGAAAAAGTAATCAATTCGGATGGGTCGGGTATCGAAGGGTAATTACTTCTGACGGTCATTGTATCTCAATCTCGCGTAATCTGACAAATAAAACCGCAGCG